>JAEAOA010000807.1:0-152163 GCA_016746295.1 Potamilus streckersoni | reverse complement strand
ACATCATAGACGGATCAGCCGACCTTGTATAATCATCAGAATATCTCGCAAGTCCGATTATTGTTGTTGCAATATCAACATCTTGTTCTATTGATTCAATTTCTTTTCCATCAATGATATATCTTGCACTGTTAAATAGCGCCATAATACCATTATTTACGAAACCAACTCGGATATTTGGGTCCTTCCCATATGGTGTATCAGCTGCAACATTTGTTACAAGCTCTCCTTCTACTTCAATAAACGCCTCACACGGCAAAAAGTATCTACTTGTATCTTGAACTTGAAGTTCAACTCTCCCCCGTTGATTAGGCTCTCTTGCAGGATAGAGATAATACTGATAGTTAATTTTAGAATCATCTTTATGCACCGGTGCTGCCATATCAAACGCTAGATCAGCAATTTTTTAAAATGCCATTTATACTAAAACGTTATCGTTTTTCTAAATGTAGTAATGCTATCATTTTCTTTTTCGTCTGACATTTTTACTATTTCCTCCAAGACCGCTTCCCGCTATCATACTTGCAATATTACTACTATCTGGTGAAGTCATTGCTAATGATGCTAGTTTTTGTTCCACTGCGTTATTTATCACTTTACTGACATTTGCAGGCATCATTGTTGTTGAAGGTAGCGGTGTTGAAACCATTTGTGGTGGTTTTCGTCCGAATCTAGATTTCACCAATGACGTTATTCTATTCTTTGCGGTAGAAAAGGCCGTTCCTGCAAGATCTCCAACAGTGTTAATTCCCTTATTACGAATAACATCAATGGCTTTCATCGCTAATTGTTTAGCAATTGGTGCTACTTTTGGGGCTATTCTTGTGAATAAACCCGCTATGGTATTTCCAAGGCCGTCTCCATAGTATGCCTTATAAACGGGCAATCTTGAGATTACCACATACAAGTTTGTTGGTTTATCGTGATTATAGTGTACTATCATCTTATTTGAAATGACTTTGTAATTTCTAAATGCAAGCATTTAGAAATTTCAATCGCTATAATAACCACTAAATTCCCCTGGAATTCCGTCCATTAACTCATCCAAGAGTTCTCGATACGTATGAATATCAATTATCCCACCTTGGAATAATCGTCTGCAAATATCAAATGCTTCATTAGTTATTTCGACTGAGTTATTCCCAGCTCGCTTACCTCCCATAAGAACCTCAAGTCGTGATATATCATTAATGATATTACTAGGACATATATGAGAATCATGATGAGAACTTCCATAACCCTCTCCTGAAGAACTTTCTGATTCGGAAACGTTTTGAATTTCTGGAGAATGTCAACCTTGACCTTGACCTCGACCTCGACCTCGACCTCGTCCTCGACCTTGTTGTTGTTCTTTTCGTTGCTCTTTTAGTTCTTGTTGTTCTATACCATATCTATCAACTCCCATTTTAAAAGTTCTGTACTTCAATGTATCCTTTTTTAAATTGCCGGGTTCATTTTTGTTAATTTTAAATAACTAATCCACCCAGTCATCTCGTTTTATTGTGTTTTTTTATACTCGTCTTTTAAAAAATTCTCCCTTTTATAATAACTTTTGATAGCGAAGTCACCAAATGACACATAGTCTTCATTTTTCAGCAATGGAATTTGTTTGATTCTTTCTATAGCTTCATCAGTGAATTTCTCGCTAAAAGGAACAATTTTTTTTAGCGGGGTTATCATCAATATCAATATTACCCATTTGTTGTATTTCTCGCTGAGTTTGTAACTCACCTGAAAGCTGTTTTATCCCCTCCTGAGTTTTTTCAGTCTCTGTAGCAATCTTTCCCAATACATCAATAATAGGTACTGCTCCCTCTTTAGGGATGTCGCCGTATATAGCACGTTCTGTTGCAAGTTTCATATCTTTAGTGGCTTTAGTTACAGGGGCAAAAAGCTGTTCGCTCCCAATAGAAAAGTCAGTCTGCGCTTGCTGTCTAAGTTGTAGTTTATCTCGCACGTTATCTTGAATTGGTATAAACTTTTTCAGTAATGCTAACCTCTCGCGGGCTAGTCTGGTAGTTAATACTTCTGATGTCATTATTGAAAATGCTAACTTTTTTTCAATTGTGGGTTTCAATGCTCGCATCAATCAAACGTCCTATAGATTTCACTTTCAAAGCAATCTCTGACCGAACTTGGTACTGTTCCCCGAGTTTCTTTCTAATTGCTTCAACTATACTAAATAGCCGAATGAATAAATTAATATCATTGTTATACAAAGAATCATTAACCGCTTTTTGGATTCTTTTTATCAGTGAATACATTTTAGGTAGAACATATCTTCCATGTTTCAATTGTATATTAATTTGTTCAAATTCATTCAAAAGTCTGTCTTCATTCAAAAATTCAGAAAGTACGATTCCTTGATTTCTTAAATTTGATATTTCTGTGATGATAGATGTAATATCTTGAAATTCCATTTATTGAATATTATTAATAATGTATTTTCTTATCTTTAAAATATTTTTATATACAAAAATAAAACAAAAACATATACAATGCCTGTCTCTTCCTCATTCGAGTTCCGAGGCAAGAAAGGCATACATTAAAGACTTATACAATACCCTAACCCCCCAATCGAGTTCAAGGGCGGGTTATATGGGCATTAGACGTGAAATCCAAGTGATTTCTTTACAAACATTGAACATATAACATGAAGCCTCATTTGAAAACCTCTTTCGCGCCAAACGACGTCAAAGAGGCCCAGGGGGGGGGGGACAGCACATTCTTGAACTCATTTAGTGCCTTCGCATTTTATAAGCCCAAGGGGCCACAAACATAGATCTCCCAATTGGAAGCTCTAACGTAACAAATGCTATATTAGGTCTTCCGGAAGATATGTTGTGGGGGGAACAGTACATTACATATAGGATGATTATATATACAATGCGATTATATATATGCAATGCGATTATATAGGATGATTATATATACAATGCAATTATATAGGATGTTATATATACAATGAGATGATAGGATGGCATATATACAATGCGATTATATAGGATGATATATATACAATGAGATGATAGGATGGTATATATACAATGCGATTATATAGGATGATATTATATATACTAGGGACAGTACATTACATATAGGATGGTTATATATACAATGAGATGATAGGATGGTATGATAGGGACAGTACAGGACGATACAAACATGAAACGACGGGGCCGGACTTACTACACCCAATCTACCAATCAAAAGCAACCCAAGAAATTAACCATGGTTGTAGTTGAAAAAATTCAACCACACCATGTCAATGGCGTGGGAGTTTTGATTGGCAAATTGGGCTTCGTTTAAAGCCCCAAACTTATTACGGCTCATATTATTTATAAGGTGATAATAAGACCAGTATCGATAAGCGAGTGTGTATTTATTTTCCTAGCATTTCATAGTGAAAATTGTGTAGTAATTTCAATGGAAGCTAAATATTTAAATAAAACATTAAAACAAGAAATACAACTGTTAAATAATAGCAATTTTTAAAATTAATTTCTATAATATTACGATTAAATAATCGTAATAATAATGGATTTACATGACGAGATAACTCTCTCATGGGGGAATCCCTGTCAATTCAGGACCTGCTATTTCTTGAATGGTTCGAGAATGATATTTTTCTGTGTCATTGATAATTTTATTACATGTACCGCTACCACACTAAAAAACTAAATTACATGTAATGCGCTTTACTATTTTGACTTCACATACAATCTATTTTATTTGTAATTACAAAGTAATTTCATTTTCATACAAAATCTAAACAGCGCTGTTAACGCTGTCTTTGTAATTGGGATTTTTAAAAAATCTATTAATAGAACCTTGACCCAGTGTCTTGCGTTACACACGCGCGTTTCGGTACAATAACCATATTTACTATTTGTTTATGTGGCTGTTCCGGCTGTTCCTAGTTATTGTCATTTACTTTTTTAGTGCATATATACGTGAATATTGCGAATAAATATTGAAAAAAATATGTACATAATGATATTAACGCGCGAAACGTTTTTAGTGTTTGCCCTATGGAAAATCGACTACTTTGCCCTATGGTAATTGATCTGAATTGTAAAATCATGCAAAAATGACTAAAATAACATAACTCACTATTGAGAGTTATCTTGTAAATAGGAAAACTTTATTCTATGTCCATTTTTCTTTGAGATAGCTGTTTGATAAATCCCTTCAGCAACTTTTCGTACTGAAGGCATACATATTCCAAAATATTTTCCCGCAGCATTCATTGAATGAAAAACTCTTTCTTCATTCGTCGCTGTATCAAATGACTGTACTGGTCTCTTTCCAACTGACTTACAAGTCCCTGTCTTTCCTCTTTTTATATTCTCTCTTTGAGAAATACATTGTAAATTGGAAATCGCGTTGTTTAAAAGATTAGAGTCAATATGATCAATAACATTACCATATTTAATCAATCCATAAAATGCTTCATATACAATTCTGTGAACGTAATAGTTCTTTCTTCCAGCAGTAAATTGCAAGTATCCTTGATTATTAACACAACCAATTGGCTTATTCAGTCTGCGGTTTCTAACATCACCATCAGCAGATATTTAATAATTAACGAGTATTGGATGTGGTCTGAATTCTTGCTCTATTTATATAATAATACTATTTGTCTAGTTCATTATTTGCTTTAATTATAAATCTATTAATGTAGTCTTGAGGTTTTTTTTATGATTTTGTCTGTGACAGAGTCATGGTTAGGGTCAATGATAGCGTTTTTTATTCGTTTATCATAATAACGTTTCAATTCTCTAAACCGCTTACCCCCACAATTGATGCATAATTGTGATTTTCCTCTCACACCCACCCCACAATTTATGCATGGGGACGGGCCTGTCGAATTATTTCTGACACTCTGTAAGTGATGTCCACAGAATTCACCTCTACACGATTTATTACATGGAGTTACTGATCCAATCATAAGCCATTTGCAGTGATTCATTATATATAAACAAAATTTTCTATTTAAATACTTGTCTTATTTATATGAATGAAGAATTCAAGAGATTATCGGCAATCAAGCCTTGGAAAAATATTAAATTCAATCTTGATAGAACTCTCGAAGATGTACCAACAGAGAGAATAAATAATAGAAGTCTGATTAGAAAAATACGAGATTGTGTTCATGAGTTTAAACAGGACGGTGCATCACACACCTGGTCAACATTTAGAATTGATGGTGTTGTTGATGCTAGAATGAATGATGAAACAGCAGCTATGATACTATCACAACTTGACAATAAACGGTATTTTCTCAGAGTGAAATTCATTATCAATTTAGAATCGGGCGATTGGGTTATAAGAGATAAATTTGAGCCAATTCTCAAAGATAAGACAGCAGTCATTGTTAGCCGTGATTCCAGACCAGGACTGTTAACTGGAATTGATAAACCATACTATGAAAAAGCGTATTCTGAAACAGCAATTGTTTATGGGATGTATCCGTTAAATACGAAACCTGACATTGGAAAACTAGCACCAATGAAACAGTCAACGTCAGTGGAAAAACCACTCAATTGTGTGGCACAACGTGTCATAGAACACTTTACAAATGCACTCCGTGGGAATAAATTAACCGATCTAAGACGTAAAAAAATAGGTCAATGGGAGGTAACAGTGAAAGAGAACGGAGCAACTATTTCCGATATAGCTAGATTGGAAAAGTCGTTGAGATTTCCGATAACCGTTTCAACGATAACTGGCGAAGTATTATACGAATCGAAATACAATAAAAACAGAGCTCCAATCAAAATTATTGATCATAACAAACACGCATGGACATCCGCAGTTACAATATTCCCGCGAGACAGAACAGTGAAGTATATCCCAGGAGAATTCACCAAGGATGGCATTCTCACTGAAGAAAGATTATTCGATGCTATTGCTAGTTTGTGTAAAAACGACCCTGTATCAGTATGGCTACTTCATAGTTTTGAAGATGAAGAATGTCAATTCAATCAATTTGTGAAACCTAACGGTGAATTATATCGTACTGAAAGTCTACATAATAGGATGAAAAATCTAGCAATAAGTCTCAGTGAAAACGCTAGCGTTTTTAATGAAAAATCCGACGATTACGAACAGTTACTTACAAATTGTTTTACAATTCCATCGGTTGCAGCTCATTTTGCAAGAAAGAAAAATAATTGGAAACCAACACGAAAAGAGTTTTTACAGGATGTTCAATCCAGCTGTCTGGAATATTATCATGGCGGTCTATGGAACGTTAAGTACAATCGTGAAAGTATGATATCAGTTGATATCGTTGCCTGTTATCCAGGAAGTTTTCTAGGATATGGATTCGCTGGTGAGTATTTTAAACGGTTTGGACATCCCACACATGAAATGACTCGAGTTGCTATTAATGGACCACTGCCTGATTTTGATTTGACCGGTTTTGCTTGCGTAGTATCATTTGAATTCGCTGAAGGACTTCATCCGTGTTGTTATGTTTGGATTGGTAGACACATGGCTGAAAGGATGTGGTTACCAATAGTGTTATTGCGATATATGATTGATTGTAAAATGTTAGTTTCGTTGATTGTCAGCGAAGCGATTATCTCATATCAAAAACAAACTAATGTCTGGTTACCAGAACCAGAATGTCTTGATAGTATAATCGATAAGTCTAGAAAACATATTGATGCTGACGAGTTGTACATCATTGAATGGTCAAAAAAGATATTTAATCAACGAAATAGTGAAGCAAAGGATCTTGGCCGAAGAATAATTGGTAAATTTACACAAAGTGGAAAAAAATTCAACTTTAAAAGACAATCCTCACGATTGATTATAGATGATGCCGAATACGACTTCGTTATTAAAGATGCAGTAGAGAAAAATAGATACGCAAATTGTAAAACAGCCTTCTTGTCCAATAAAACAAAGTTAGGTAGAATTGTTACTTACAGTGATGGAGAAAGCTCTGCATATCTACATTTAAGGGCTTCTATGCTGGGTTATGCATCTATCAATTTATTTGCAATGATAAATAGATTTCCTAGTATAGCAGTTAGAGTTGCAATTGATTCAATGTATGTTGATAAAAAATATATCAAAGATGTAACTAAATTTACTAATAGCGAAGAGACTTGGGGAACATGGCGAATTAAACATGAAATACAATGCAATTATTCTGAATCATCAGACGTTGAAATTAAAAGCAGTTACCTGAAGAACGATAATACTATCAGTGAAAAATCCGATGGATTTTCTGTCTAAAGCACCACCGATATCAGATCCAATTTGTAGATATAAAACAGTTTATTTAAACGGTTGTGGTGGATCTGGAAAGACAACACGTGCGATAGAATTATATTGAGAGAGAACGTCCATGATTGTACTCACACCAACCCATAGACTAGCGAGAGAGATAAAACAACGCCAAAAATCCAAAGTATTTTCCGTTGAAGCTTGCACGTATCATAGTTTTTTTCGATACAAGGGTGATGCTTGGACTCCTGAGCGAATGGGTGAGAAATTTATTTTAGCGGTTATTATTTGGGATGAAGCATGTACTGTTTCAGAAGATGTATTAAAATGTTTCTTGATTGGTTATTGCAAAATAATGCAAAAGTTATATTGTGCGGCGATCATGGTCAACCACCACCATTTGTTGGTAGAAGTCCACATAATTGGTTAAAAGGATTTGTTGATTATTACGAAGAAATTGATACTGACTATAGAGCACTCGATGAGCAATTACGTGAGTTTAAAAAACTAATTAGATTACAACCCGATAGAATTCAATGTGAAGTAGCGCGTGAAATAATTTCTGAAACGCCTATGAATGATTTTTGGGAAACATGGAGACCAAATGACTTTGTAGTAGCAAGTAGAAAGATAGCCAGAGACGCACTTCAGAAAAAGTTGTTTGAGCTACACAAGAAAAAATTCCCAACGTTTCCAGTACCGTTGTGTTATAGACCATTGGATACACGAAAGCAGAATATTGACGTTGAAATTCCAGGCCAGACGGAGAAACAGATTCTAGTGTTAAATGATATTGTGCTAGTTGATATCAATGCTGTAAAAGATGCATTATTCGCTGATAAATCACCATGGACGCTTGGTTATGTAACAACAATACACTCGTCACAAGGATTAACCATCACGGATACAACTGTTTGGATAGTTGATAATCGCATTGAATGGTCAAATTTAGTCTATCTCGCAGTGTCCAGAGTACGACGAATAAATCAACTACGAAGGATTGTTTTCGATGATGATTTTAATGCAAACGATGATAACACTGATATTAGCATCATTAATAAAAAACTCTGTGGTTACCAACAGCAGGACAAAAAAACCAAAGAGAATTTGATATTGATGCTGAAGTAATAATCGCATTAAAAGAACAACAGAATAATCACTGCGCCAGTTGCAATTGTATAATGCACTGGCAGTATTCGGATAAAGACCCTCGACAACTCACCGTAGACAGAAAAAATAACAGTCTGGGTCATGTCAGAAACAATGTGATGTTGACCTGTTTTGAGTGTAATAGACGTAACGGAGCTAGTTAAGACCATGTGGCGGTAATTGAGTATCGTCCGGAATGACTTGTAGTTGTTCGCGTGTAAAACCACGCTGAGGTGCAGTTGAATCCAATCTGTAGATTGGAGGTCTACCAGTTGATCGCGTTATAGTTGAAATTTTATGCGTAGTAACACTCCATATAGGATCAGTAGCTCTTCTTTTACCACCTTCAAGTTCTCCTGGTTCGTATAAATATCTCACAGTAACATCACCGAGAAGTGGCTGAGTGCTAACCCGCTGTGGTTGTTCGGGTATATATTTTTTTATTGCAATATTTGGTTTCATATTAATAGTTCGAGTAATCTCGTTATTTAATGCTGCAACTACACTCGGTAACCTTTGGACCCATTCACGAGATCGTTTTTCTTGGATGAA
Source organism: Potamilus streckersoni (assembly GCA_016746295.1). NCBI lineage: Eukaryota > Metazoa > Mollusca > Bivalvia > Unionida > Unionidae > Potamilus > Potamilus streckersoni. Next base: position 143,220 of record JAEAOA010000807.1, on the reverse strand, counting down.
TTCTTTTGCATAATGATATCCAAATAACCGTTCTGCAAGAGTTCGATTAAATCGTTCTACAATTGCCTGATCACGATGTAACGCAGTATGTCCCCGTCGTATTGTAACATTATGAGTTTTCATTGTTGATAGAACAGCACCTTGAAACTCTTTGCCAGGATCAACTTGTAATAGATTTGGCCATCTTAGAGGACCTCGTCTACAAATCCTTTCAAATGCAGAAGCGACTTCAGAAGCTGACTTTGTTTTCAATGGTTCTGCTTGTTTAAATCGACTCGCAATATCAACAACAGTTAGCGCGTATTTGTAACCATGGTCATGTGGTAAAAACAATAAATCAGCCTGATGAACTTCATTGGGTACGGTAACATCAAAATGAGAATAATTAATTTGTTTAGGTGGTGGTAGATAAATTTGCCATATAGCTTGTTTGGATAACCAATCTTTCGCAGTGGACTTTTTCACTTTTGCAACGTTAGCGAGTTTACTAATTGCTGCTTTACCCTTCCAGTATCCTTTCGGAGATTAATAAATAGATTCCATACTATAAAAACACTGGTGTTTTTAATTACCAGCACCTAACACCAATTTGCCTTTCATAGCTGATTTGACCAACCATGAAGCCAATTTTTCTTTGAAGGATTTATCGGGAATAGCATTTAACGCATGAATTAATTTTACATCCGCGAGATGTCTTTGGTGCAAATTATTGCTTTTATATGCAACATCATGAGCATGACATGCCTTATCAATAGCATTTATCGGATACTCACCAGGCCTGGGCTGATTTTGATCATCAAGTCTGATATCTAATCTCGTTCCGGGACCACAGTAGCTATATCCTGGAAGGTGTTTTTCTCCGGGGTATTTTGCCCATGGGGTTCCGGGGAGTTTTCCAAGTTTTCCGGCAATATCACCTCCGAGTTGTTTTTTTTTTAAATCTAAATTTTTTTGTACCACATGTTACACCCTTACCAGTAAGCGCTAGTCTATTGTTTTTAGTTGTAATGGTTGTCTGATCGGTTGTATTAGTACGCTGTTTACATTTAACACAATATAAATCCATAATTTATATATAGCGTTATGAATATAATTGATTTTTCAGCGACTAGAAGAAGAGAACCGGTAAAACACCACGCAGCGCTTCCGAATTCTGTCCGTGCCATTATAATCGGACCATCTGGATCAGGTAAAACACAATTGCTGCTTAATTTGATAATGCGATTTATGAAGTGGGATAAATTATATTTAGTTGCCCCATCCGTAGATGATCAACGGTGCTATGAAGTGCTAAAAGATTATAATGAAAATGCATCAGAAATTAAAGGTGAAAGTGTAATTGACTTTATTACTGATATTAATGATGCACCATCAGTAGAAGATCTCGATAGAGACATAAACAATCTTGTAGTGTACGATGATGTGATGTTAGATAATCAAAAGAACCCTGCTAAAAATATTTTCACGAGGTAGGCATAAAAACACTGACGTGATATATGTCACTCAACGATACACTCAAATTCCAAAAGTGATTTGCGATAACTGCAATATTCTTGCTGTATTCAATGGCGTTGATACACATACGCTGCGAAATATTTGGCAGACAGGGTGTTCCGATATGGACTTCAATGGATTTAAAAATTACTTTAGTCATGCTCAGTCAGTCCCATATGGATTTATAACAATAAATTTCCACGACCCTCGCTCACGATATCGTATTGGACTTGATCAAATATTTGGTTAAATAATTTGTATTAACCCTGAAATCCTTTTAGCAGCAGGGAGGGCGAGATGACAACATATTTGCGACGTAGATGGCAGAAATTTTGAGGGTGGTTATGACAATGTATTTACGCTAAGGCTCCATTTGTAAAATGGGGTGTTTATTTTTTTTTTTGGTTAAAATATGAGATTTCGTAGGAAGGCTCCATTTGGCATTCTGAGGCTTTAATCGATTTCGTTGCAAAAAGTTGTAGGGTTCGCCCCCCCCCCTGCTGCTAGTTATATGAACATTTCGCCTAAATAAATGTTTAATTCACCGGAATGTTATTTTAACTAATGAGTTCTCACGTTTGTTGTGGACATTGCGTATATCACACTCATTTGATTGTTATTTTCAAATGGACCAAACATCATCTTTAGTTCATCCACAAAGAAATTAGAGCTCCGATATATATATATATATATATATATATATATATATATATATATATATATATATATATATATATATATATATATATATATATATATATATAATATGATTAAAGAAAATAATCTCAACTGATGTTATAAACAAAGGAAATATGAGCAAAACGTAATGTAGGGAATATAGTTTCCCGAATTAGTATCTTTCATTGTGAGAACAAACACACCAAAGCAATACATAAATGTAATCTTTGGACATATAGTAATTCAGTAATACATTGCCCAGCTAGATTATTGCAAGAGGTCTTTGTTTGAGGTCAGAGCTATGGACTGATACAAATATACCTACCTACTTACCTAAATACATGCATGCAGATAAAGCATTAAGTAAAGAAAAATCCTCCTTGTTGTGTGAATATACTCTTTCTTATATTGTTATATACCATCTTTTATCTACCCAGCTGTTTCATGCATACTTGTACAGTCTTTCGATATACAAACTAAGTGTCAGTTAGCTGAAGGTTTTGTTATCCATAAATGTTCAGGATGTCGAACGACAGTGCATGCTACATTGATGGACCTCCGAGCGGACTACTCAACGACAACACTGTGAAAGAAAACCAATCTGTGCAAACGTTTCTTCATAGAATGCCTGATATAAGATTGATATGTTTTTTGTTTTGTACTTTAAAACGTTATTTATATTATATAAGTTGATCGTTGATACTATTCATTGATTACAAAATGTGTAGGTTAGACATTCATTTTGATACTGATTTAAGAGATGCTGGTATTGGATTATTCCATAATTTAATTTTATAATCACTCTCGCTATAAGTGGACCGGCTCATCGCCGTCATCAGGAATATATAGTAGCCACAAATAACTCCTCTTCTTGCATGTAGTTATCGCTATCATCACGACTGCCTTTTCTTTAAACAACAACATAGCCCTGTCTCTTGTTTCGTACAATATATCCTGTCTCGCCTCTTATACGCAAAAAGTGATTAACGCAGGAAGGAAACGCCATGACTCAGTTGTTAACGTGCTAAGCACTCTCAATGAACAGATGCATGTTCGTACCCACCATTGTACTGCTTGTGTTGTCTACCGTGCTTCGTCCATGGGTAAGTTACTTAACTCCAGTTGTTTCTGCACTAAATAACCTCAGAATACCAAATACATTAATTTTCTCCTGTGCGAAAATTAATGCGATTTAATTTCATGTATCACAAATAAATCATAGGAAACAGGAAGTATCGAGCAATATAATGATTTACGTAAGAATTATATATAGCCATAAATATATAGGAAAAGCAACTACAGGCAAAATAACTGCAGCCAAAATTAAAAATATCCTTACAGCGCAATATAAGAAATAATTTTTAATGAAGCGGCATTGAGCATGTTGCAAGATTTGCCATTCCTTAAAATACTATATAACGAACCCATGAATTTGCAGTAATATATTGTGGTCCTTTTGTCTTTTGTCGTTAAATTACTGTAAAATATTATTTTCTTATATTTACTTTCCTTATGTTGCAGATGTCAGATTATGATAACAATATACAAGGAAATGGATTTCAGATTCTTCCAAAAGTAAGTTGTGTAATTTTATTGCGCATTCATAGCTTTATGGTAAAGTGGCATGTATTATATCAACAGCGTTTTGTCTAGGTTTGAACTTGTTCTAAATTTTCACAAAGGTTCGAAAGAACTGAGCTGGGAATGTAAACAAAGTCACATATAATGTATGATCGAAAAATGTAAGCTATATCTTATCAACACATTCCGCCATACGCCAACTTCTTGTTTTGTACATACATGTATATTTGTGATAATAAAAAGCATTTAGGAGCATTTCCGAATACAAATATGCCGGGTATGTGATTTTTCATTTCGTCTAGCATATCGAGTTATTACCAAGTAAATCAGTCAGCTTAGAAATTGATTAGCCATAACGACATCTGTTATTTTGTGTATTATTTATGGAAGCCCAACTTATATCACGGGTATTTCATTGTTATAGTAGTAATTATAGGCTATTTTGCAAATTTAGAGAACTTTTCTAAAGAAAATGTGTCGGATGTAAGGGATAATTTTATTTGTGCATGGCTGTCTTTTTCTGGTCTTCTTGATTTAAACTGTTCGGTTTCAATGTTCTAAGTTGGCGTATGCAGAAACATTTTCTTTCTTTGTTTCGGAACTCTATTTGGGGTTGCTAGCAATTTAACAAGTGTTATATTACTGAAAATCTGGTCAGGGGAGGAGAAGAGTTCTGCAACCGGGATTATGTACACCTTCTTTGTCATCCAATCAAATCTACAAAGGAAGATCTTTTGGTGTAGCTTTCCAGCTTTTCAGACATACTGAAGGCTACCGATCTTACATGTGATAAGATAAATTAGGTTCTCAGTTTTGAACGTTTTGCTTGGACCATGCATGGGTAGTTTTTCTATAGTCACTGTGCTAGAAATATTTTGGTCTCTATTGTATGTTGACAGTAGCAGCAGGGAGGGCGAACCCTACAAAATTTTGCGACGAAATCGACTAAAGCCTCAGAATGCTCAATAGAGCCTTCCTACGAAATCTCATATTTTAACCAAAAAAAAAAAAATAAAGACCCCATTTGTAAAATGGAGCCTTAGCGATTTTGTCGTAAATATGTTGTCACAACCACCCTCAAAACTGCTGCCAATTGCTATCATCTACGTCGCAAATATGTTGTCATCTCGCCCTCCCTGCTGCTGATTAATACAAATTATTTAACCAAATATTTGATCAAGTCCAATACGATATCGTGACCGAGGGTCGTGGAAATTTATTGTGATAAAATCCATATGGGACTGACTGAGCATGACTAAAGTAATTTTTGAATCCATTGAAGTTCATATCGGAACACCATTTCTGCCAAATATTTCGTAGCGTATGTGTATCAACGCCATTGAATACAGCAAGAATATTGCAGTTATCGCAAATCACTTTTGGAATTTGAGTGTAGCGTTGAGTGACATATATCACGTCAGTGTTTTTATGCCTACCTCGTGAAAATATTCTAGCAGGGTTCTTTTGATTATCTAACATTACATCATCGTACACTACAAGATTGTTTATGTCTCAATCGAGATCTTCTACTTATGGTGCATCATTAATATCTGTTATAAAGTCGATTACACTTTCGCCTTTAATTTCTGATGCATTCTCATTATAATCTTTTAGCACTTCATAGCACCGTTGATCATCTACGGATGGGGCAACTAAATATAATTTATCCCACTTCATAAATCGTATTATCAAATTAAGCAGCAATTGTGTTTTACCTGATCCAGATGGTCCGATTATAATGGCACGGACAGAATTCGGAAGCGCTGCGTGGTGTTTCACCGGTTCTCTTCTTTTAGTCGCTGAAAAATCAATTATATTCATAACGCTATATATAAATTATGGATCTATATTGTGTTAAATGTAAAAAGCGTACTAGTACAACCGATCAGACAACCATTACAACTAAAAACAATAGACTAGCGCTTACTGGTAAGTGTGTAACATGTGGTACAAAAAAATTTAGATTTTAAAAAAAAGCAAATCGGAGGTGATATCGCTGCCAAATTGGGAAAACTCCCCGGAACTCCATGGGAAAAAACCTTGGAAAAAAACACCTTCCAGGATATAGTTACTGTGGTCCCGGAACGAGATTAGATCTCAGACTTGATGATCAAAATCAACCCCGGCCTGGTGAGTATCCGATAAATGCTATTGATAAGGCATATCATGCTCATGATGTTGCATATAAAAGTAATAATTTGCAACAAAGATATCTTGCAGATGTAAAATTAATTCATGAGTTAAATGCTATTCCCGATAAATCCTTCAAAGAAAAATTGGCTTCATGGTTGGTCAAATCAGCTATGAAAAGCAAATTGGTGTTAGGTGCTGGTAAATGAAAACACTAGTGTTTTTATAGTATGGAATCTATTTATTATTCTCCGAAAGGATACTGGAAGGGAAAAGCAGCAATCAGTAAACTCGCTAACGCTGCAAAAGTGAAAAAGTCCACTGCGGATGATTGGTTATCCAAACAAGCTATATGGCAAATTTATCTACCACCGCCTAAACAAATTAATTATTCTCATTTTGATGTTACCGTACCCAATGAAGTTCATCAGGCTGATTTATTGTTTTTACCACATGACCATGGTTACAAATACGCGCTAACTGTAGTTGATATTGCGAGTCGATTTAAACAAGCAGAACCATTGAAAACAAAATCAGCTTCTGAAGTCGTTTCTGCATTTGAAAGGATTTATCGACGAGGTCCTCTAAGATGGCCAAATCTATTACAAGTTGATCCTGGCAAAGAGTTTCAAGGTGCTGTTCTATCAACAATGAAAACTCATAATGTTACAATACGACGGGGACATACTGCGTTACATCGTGATCAGGCAATTGTAGAACGATTTAATCGAACTCTTGCAGAAAGGTTATTTGGATACCAATATGCAAAAGAATTCATCCAAGAAAAACGATCTCGTGAATGGGTCCAAAGGTTACCGAGTGTAGTTGCAGCGTTAAATAACGAGATTACTCGAACTATTAATATGAAACGAAATATTGCAATAAAAAAAATATATTCCCGAACAACCACAGCGGTTAGCACTCAGCCACTTCTCGGTGATGTTACTGTGAGATATTTATACGAACCAGGAGAACTTGAAGGTGGTAAAAGAAGAGCTACTGATCCTATATGGAGTGTTACTACGCATAAAATTTCAACCATAACGCGATCAACTGGTAGACCTCCAATCTATAGATTGGATTCAACTGCACCTCAGCGTGGTTTTACACGCGAACAAATACAAGTCATTCCGGACGATACTCAGTTACCGCCACATGGTCTTAACTAGCTCCGTTACGTCTATTACACTCAAGACAGGTCAACATCACATTGTTTCTGACATAACCAAGACTGTTATTTTTTGTCTACGGTGAATTGTCGAGGGTCTTTATCCGAATACTGCCAGTGCATTATACAATTGCAACTGGCGCAGTGATTATTCTGTTGTTCTTTTAATGTGATTATTACTTCAGCATCAATATCAAATTCTCGTTGCTTTTTTGTCCTGATGTTTGTAACCAGAGAGTTTTTTTTATTAATGATGCTAATATCAGTGTTAACACCGTTTGCATTAAAATCATCATCGAAAACAATCCTTCGTAGTTGATTTATTCGTCGTACTCTGGACACTGCGAGATAGACTAAATTTGACCATTCAATGCGATTATCAACTATCCAAACAATTGTATCCGTGATGGTCAATCCTTGTGACGAGTGTATTGTTGTTACATAACCAAGCTTCCATGGTGATTTATCAGCGCATAATGCATCTTCTACAGTATTGATATCAACTAGCACAATATCATTTAACACTAGAATCTGTTTCTCCGTCTGGCCAGGAATTTCAACTTCAATATTCTGCTTTCGTGTATCCAATGGTCTATAACACAACGGTACTGGAAACGTTGGGAATTTTTTTTTGTGTAGCTCAAACAACTTTTTCTGAAGTGCGTCTCTGACTATCTTTCTACTTGCTACTACAAAATCATTTGGTCTCCATGTTTCCCAAAAATCATTCATAGGCGTTTCAGAAATTATTTCACGCGCTACTTCACATTGAATTCTATCGGGTTGTAATCTAATTAGTTTTTTAAACTCACGTAACTGCTCATCGAGTGCTCTATAGTCAGTATCAATTTCTTCGTAATAATCAACAAATCCTTTTAACCAATTATGTGGACTTCTACCAACAAATGGAGGTGGTTGACCATGATCGCCGCACAATATAACTTTTGCATTATTTTGCAATAACCAATCAAGAAACATTTTTAATACATCTTCTGAAACAGTACATGCTTCATCCCAAATAATAACCGCTAAAATAAATTTTTCACCCATTCGCTCAGGAGTCCAAGCACCGCCTTTGTATCGAAAAAAACTATGATACGTGCAAGCTTCAACGGAAAATCCTTTGGATTTTTGGCGTTGTTTTATCTCTCTCGCTAGTCTATGGGTTGGTGTGAGTACAATCATGGACGTTCTCTCTCGATATAATTCTATCACACGTGTTGTCTTTCCAGATCCACCACAACCGTTTAAATAAACTGTTTTATATCTACAAATTGGATCTGATATCGGTAGTGCTTTAGACATAGAAAATCCTTCGGATTTTTCACTGATAGAATTATTGTTTTTCAGGTAACTGCTTTTAATTTCAACGTCTGCTGATTCAGAATAATCGCATTATATTTCACGTTTAATTCGCCATGTTCCCCAAGTCTCTTCGCTATTAGTAAATTTAGTTACCTCTTTGATATATTTTTTATCGACATACATTGAATCAATTGCAACTCTAACTGCTATACTAGGAAATCTATTTATCATTGCAAATAAATTGATAGATGCATAACCCATCATAGAAGCTCTCAAATGTAGATATGCAGAGCTTTCTCCATCACTGTAAGTAACAATTCTACCTAACTTTGTTTTGTTGGACAAGAAGGCTGTTTTACAATTTGCGTATCTAATTTTCTCTACTGCATCTTTAATAACGAAGTCGTATTCGGCATCATCTATAATCAATCGTGAGGATTGTCTTTTAAAGTTGAATTTTTTTCCACTTTGTGTAAATTTACCGATTATTCTTCGGCCAAGATCCTTTGCTTCACTATTTCGTTGATTAAATATCTTTTTTGACCATTCAAAAAAAGCATCAATATGTTTTCTAGACTTATCGATTATACTATCAAGACATTATGGTTCTGGTAATCAGACATTGGTTTGTTTTCGATATGAGATAATCGCTTCGCTGACAATCAACGAAACTAACATTTTACAATCAATCATATATCGCAATAACACTATTGGTAACCACATCCTTTCAGCCATGTGTCTACCAATCCAAACATAACAACACGGATGAAGTCCTTCAGCGAATTCAAATGATACTACGCAAGCAAAACCGGTCAAATCAAAATCAGGCAGTGGTCCATTAATAGCAACTCGAGTCATTTCATGTGTGGGATGTCCAAACCGTTTAAAATACTCACCAGCGAATCCATATCCTAGAAAACGTCCTGGATAACAGGCAACGATATCAACTGATATCATACTTTCACGATTGTACTTAACGTTCCATAGACCGCCATGATAATATTCCAGACAGCTGGATTGAACATCCTGTAAAAACTCTTTTCGTGTTGGTTTCCAATTATTTTTCTTTCTTGCAAAATGAGCTGCAACCGATGGAATTGTAAAACAATTTGTAAGTAACTGTTCGTAATCGTCGGATTTTCCATTAAAAACGCTAGCGTTTTCACTGAGACTTATTGCTAGATTTTTCATCCTGTTATGTAGACTTTCAGTACGATATAATTCACTGTTAGGCCTCACAAATTGATTGAATTGACATTCTTCATCTTCAAAACTATGAAGTAGCCATACTGATAGAGGGTCGTTTTTACACAAACTATCAATAGCATCGAATAATCTTTCTTCAGTGAGAATACCATCCTTGGTAAATTCTTCTGGGATATATTTCACTGTTCTGTCTCATGGACGTAATTTATGTTACTCATCGATATACACAGATACCTAAGCTGATTAGAGACAACTGTAAAATTTTGGTTATGTTTCATGTCGTAGATAATTATACATCGCAAAATATTTATTATAATTGGGGTTATGGGGATATGGACATGACCAATTTAAAAATTTCTTTTCAAACGCACAAGCTGTTCCGTTCGGATTTATATCTATATATTTACATGATCCAAGATCAAGGCATCGTATAGGTATGGATAAAATGTTTGGTCCTGGATTTATCAAGGTAGCAGGAGAGAGGCTGAATGACAAACGCTGAGTGACCAGCGTGTAAAAAAATAAAAATGGAAAATAATCTGACCAATTAGAGAAGATTTTGGCTTACACATCATCGACATTATTTTTCAGCGTCTTAGAAACCTTTAATTTTCGTAAAAAAGGTCTCTAGCAAAGTGTTTTTTTTGCTCTCTCTGCTGCTCAACCAGTAGTTGAAACATTGTATCTATTTTATGACATTGATTCAAAACCAGTGTCAGTTTTGAGTAAACGTTTGAAACAAACTTTTTCGCAAGGTAAGAATCATTGATTTTAGATAAGGACATACCTATATTACGTGATAATCGGCATATAAATGTTTTTTTCTTTGTTCTGGTAAGATGACCACCTGACTCTAATACGGTGTGCGTTTTAGATAGTCTTATAACTCAATGTTATAAGAAGAAATAGCCAGTTGTGCTTTAAATCTTGGAAGTTCAGAGATGTTTTGTTGTGATCAGTATGAGTTGAATTTTTATTGTTTGGAATTATTAATTAATTATCATGGAAATATATGTACGTGCAACTACAAAAGTCTTGCAACTACAAAAGTCTTGAACAAAGACATTTATTAAAAATTATTCAGAATCCCAAACTGCAAGTTTAATCTTTGTGATTTAACAAAAATCTCTTCACACAGCAAAACAAATCTGAATACAGAAGACGTTATCGCCTTCCATCTTAATTTCATCGGGATTCCAACTGTGATTCAATTAGGCCTTTTTATTGATATGACTTAATATTTATAATTATTGGATTAATGTTGGTTTTGAATGGTAAACCGAAGTCCTTTTTCATTTTTAATTTGTTTTTTCTATGGAAATAAATTATTTTGTTAATATTCACAAAACATGTCCTCACTCATTTATTGTAACTTTTATTTCGAGCCTAGATGCGTAACAATTAAATTATAGAGAATACAAAGTATCTTCATAACGGGAGTAAATCTATAAATTGACGTTTAATTTCAATATATCAGCAGTTACTTGGCGCTACCAAACTACGTATAATATTTAAGAGTTTTGAAAAACATAATATTACAAATGCATGGAAGCCAAGGCCTAACACTATCCCACAAAATTAAAAATTATCTTTGCTTCTCAAAAGTATTATGTATGAGACACCATATGTGCTAATAATAGAACAGCTATTTGCCTTTGTGTCCATATGAGGTTGAAAACGTCTAGTTATTTTAGTTAACGATTTTGGTAATAAATAAGAATAATTTCTATTCTAAGAGACCTAAGACCAATAACTGCCAAACATATAAAGGAGTATTCCTGTTGCCTACAGTCGGTATTAATCTGTATTCTAGTTAAGCAATCAAAAAACTTATAATTTAGTGCTTTAAGGCGCATCAATACTTGAAAGCTGCTACACCTTGCATCAGCAATGGGAATATAGTGCATCGATCTTGGACACAAAACTGTTGCAAATCAGTATAGATGCAGTGATAGGATTCTAGCCCACAATATTCGTGTGGGTAAACACTGAGGTATCTGGGATCAAATAAGTAAGCAAACGTGTATAATTTTAGTTGTTGTTGTTGTTGTTGTTGGGCTTAACGCCATTTTTCAGCACACGATAGGCTATTCATGGCGGCCAGTATTAATGGTGGAGGAAGAAACCGGGAAATCACCGGCAAGAACCACCGACCCACGAGAAGCTACTGTCAAGCTTTCTCACATATCCACATTCGCCGAATCATAGACTCGAACCCACGCAGACAGAGGTGAGATGGCAGTGATCCGTAACGGACAGCGCTTTAGACCACTCGGCCACTCGGGGCCCTTACAATTTTAGTAAGCAACTAGCACGTGTTGTTCCCCTTGCAATGAATATCTATGTCATTACACAACCATTTTCAGAGTTGTTTATTCATTTCGTTATAAGTCCATCAAACCCAGTATACTCATCGCTTGACATTAATTAATTTTTCTTTGTTTGTCTCAGTTCTATCGTCAATGAATAATCTAACGAAACGGTGTTGGACCGGTTTCAAGCAGCAAATCTGGAAACGAATGGAATCAATACATTTAGTCATCACCGTACTTTACATTATCATGTACTTCATATTGCCATACACTGATATTCCTAAGCAAGTGAAACCTTCAGAACCTGTCAATAACCAAATTGTGCAACACATTCGTAGCGATGACCTGTTTCAAATGTTTTGGTTTAGATTAAATACTTTAAATACATTCTTTCTTAGTTTTGAACCAAAGTTTGGATAATAAATATAAGTAGCAAATTTTCGATTCAAACATGTAAAAGTATAATTTCCTTTCTATCGCATCATCAATACCTAAATAATTACGAAGGTTTTTGTGATATATTGTATTTGTAACAAAGCATGATACAAAATGATTTTGTAAGATTAGATTGATTAGATGATGGGTGACTTCGCTTGGTAAGCTAACGTTCAACGATTGTTATATGACTTTGCAACTTTAGACATGCATTATAAAGAACAAATTTAGCTTTATATTTAACAACTATGTATTTTGATTACTTTAAGAAATGACAATTAATTTAAGGAATTAGAATAAATGAGGTAAATTATAATCCATTTTATCTCATAATCTAAACGTTTGTTAGTGTGATACATCGTAGGATGATGATGATGTCTATGGTCAAGACTGTTAGTATATCCGATCTGTATTACAGCTTAAAAATATTTAGGATTTTTAACAGTGAACAACAATCAATACATATAACACAATCACTTTTTATTTTCGGTCAAACACTTCTTACAAAGAATATACTTTATATTGTTATAGGACCAAATCCACCATACGTTTTGATATAGTTGTATTTGTCTCATTTTCTAGTCCCCAGTCGTCCCACAATTTTGAGAATGACCATTGAATATCACAAAACGTGAAGTAACGGAACATCCAACACAATAACATTGATAATTATATTTATATTTCCAATCTGGACACTCAAGATACGATAGACGTAAAAAAAAACTTACCTTCAGTCTAATGCTTTGAGACATATTTTAATTAAAAACACTACTTCGTAGAAAGTTAAATTCTGGTGATTTATATATATATATATATATATATATATATATATATATATATATATATATATATATATATATATATATATATAAGAAATTAAGCACAGATGCAAATTATTAATGGCGGTGAAAGAAACAAGTAGTAAACGATATATATCTAATGTACATAAAAATAGGGGCCATACATATCAACATGGAATATACATCACAACAAGGGATATACATACTAATACGGTATACACATAATAATACGGCATACATATAGTAATATGGAATATACATAAACTTATGAGAATTGCATAAGACTATGGGATAGTCATAAGAACATAGAGGGATAGAAATAGAATAATCATTTGAGACTATCATGAAATGTGGTGATATATGAGTTAATTCAATATATTAACCAAATCTAAAAAGTAAGTTAATATTTTTGTCGTTAGCACTTCACTAATCTGTAAAATTGGACACACACGAAGAAAGATCATACAGTGTGAAGTGTGTGTGTGTGTGTGTGTGTGTGAGAGAGAGAGAGAGAGAGAGAGAGAGAGAGAGAGAGAGAGAGAGAGAGAGAGAGAGAGAGAGAGAGAGAGAGAGAGAGAGAGAGAGAGAGAGAGAGAGAGAGAGATTTTATTAGTATGAGGGTTGATAAGTTTCGTATCGAGAATATTTTCGCTATTTGTATACATTTATGAGTATTTGTCTTAAATGATAGCAACGTGCTCACCTTTTCAAGTAATGCAACAAGTATTAAAATAACCAGAAAAAAAAAACAAAGCAACAAAATGGAGCAAGTTCTGTCAATAGTTGGATACTTGGGTTATGCCATGGACATGTTTGTATACATATGTCTACTGAGATTTCATGTTTGAGTCCCACAGAGGTATTCATCCGACGGACTCATTAATTATTATATTCTTCTTAGAATGAAATATGTCAAAATATATTAAATTTGACTTTAATTTGTACTGACTGTCGCAGAAAAGTTGAATGTTCGAAATAAATTGGCAATCTTTACACCCAGTGAAGTCCGAAGAAATTTGCTTGTACAAATTTGTACAACAACTGCGGATCTGACACTTGAACGTAAATTTGGTCATCCTTTTCTAATTTAAAGTTTCCTCCCAAGACACTTGGGATTAATTCTTTACTGCTGTTGATAGTCTGTTTCCAAAACAACAACATGTCCTTCTTGTTACCCCGTTTAAGCATTATTTGCTGGTAAAGCTGATTATGGCTGCTGTTTGAAAGTGCAGATGTTGTGTTGAATATAAGTTGAGAATAAATATAGTAGAGTCCTGGCTGGATCACAGTCATGATTCCAGTGTGTACAGAGTAATTCAGGTCATTGGTCACAAATGCGTATTTTCTGTTTCTCGTCCACAAAACAATATTGTCCGTACCTAATAATAATAATAATAATAATAATAATAATAATAATAATAATAATAATAATAATAATAATAATAATATTAATAATATTAATACGAAGAAGAAGAAGAAGAAGAAGAAGAAGAAGAAGAAGAAGAAGAAGAAGAAGAAGAAGAAGAAGAAGAAGAAGAAGAAGAAGAAGAAGAAGAAGAAGAAGAAGAAGAAGAAAAAGAAAAGAAGAAAAAGATTGAAAACAATGATAATAATGTCAACAATAACAAGGAATGGTAGTATGCAAGAACGATAATTAGGATGAGGACAACATGTAAAGCAACAGCAGATAAACGTCATGACACCATACGGTCTGATTATCAATACTGTCGGTGTTGTAATCATCAATCCGTTATAAATCTGTATCAGCGGGAAAAGCAGATACAGGGGGTGAGAATGACATAGGGTAAGATACATTTAACGCTATGGGATGAAGGAATGACAATTTTCCTTGGGATATATATATATATATATATATATATATATATATATATATATATATATATATATATATATATATATATATATATATATATATATATATTATGGCGGTATAGTTCTATAACACATGTACTTACTGATATTTGTTTTGTTAAGGTATAAATGAGCTGCCACGGGTTTGCTGTTCCTCACATCCAGTATCTTATGACCTGAAGATAAACGTTAGCTTCAATTTAGAATTATTTCAGGATAACACAATTCGTCTTGTTTTGTGAGTAATTCCTTTTTTGTGGCTTGACAGGTGAAACTACAATTGCAAATTTATTTAGTATATGTGAAATATAAGAATATATCTAAGACATATTAAATAGTAAACTAAATCTCTCTTTTAGACTTAATATGTTATATTCAACATGAAAGAGTTCAATACTTTTCGATTTAAAATTGATCAATACTGGCAGTCTGTCCTTTGCATGTACGCAAATTTTGGTATTGTTAACTTGAAGTTAATTTTTCGAATCGAACAAAACAGCCTCTGATTTGCTTTTTGTTATTATTAATGTTTTTATTGAACAATATTTGAGTATATTGGCACAGTTACTCAGCAAAGTTTCTATAATTAATTATTATATATATAGAGATATATCAATTTCAAGGTGTTAAATTTATATGGATGACTGGAGTTTGCTGTAAGGACAATGTACTATAACTAGGCGTATTTTCTAATAACAGATGAAATGCGAAAGTTACTTCAGCTTGAGGTTGAATGTTAAGTTTACACTATGTAAGAGTATGCAACGCAGAGAGTTGACATATTTCGTCTTATTATATGCTCATCTTTCTTCACCGTAAACATTACATTGTCAGAATCGTGCAATATTCCATGATATTGAACATCTTCATATTGAACTGCTCGTACAAAGGAACTATTTGCTAACATAAACAATTTTTTATAAATGAACTAAAGCAGATATTTCAAGGACATCCAGATACCAGCAAATGTTTCATAGACTGATACATGCAAACTGCTTTGGCATATTCCGCTTTTACTTTTTTGAAACAAATGTTTCAGATTTAGCTAGATATAGATGCTATACAGGGTTATCACAATTAAACGAAAGTTATGCACATAAACTGTCTTCTTTAGCTGTTAATAAAAATGGCCAAAAATGTACTTAACACCTTGATATTGCACTCCACGCGCTTGATGTACGTGAGCGCGCGGTACGCTATACAGTTTAACAGTAGGTGGGAGGAGCTATATGCGCCTGAATGCTATTATTTGTGCATTGAATCAATTTACGATTGTGAACTTTATTAATTTAATAATAGAAAATAAATGTTGTTTTCAAATATAACAGGTTGTGAATTTTACTATTAAATCTTTGTTAACAAGAATGAGCATATAATAAAAATGTTACTGCATTTGAATGGAAAAATATGAACTCGTTTCGGAGTGCAGTATATCCATCCAAAAAACTCGTTTATATTTTCCCATACAAATGCAATAACCTATAAGTCTTTCGAAATTGCATCTGAACAGAGTCGCTTAGATTTGTTCTTGATTCAATGCCATTTGAAAGAGAGTAAAAATTATCAACTAATGTATTGATATCTTGGATTGTTGCATTCATTCATTACCATTTTCCTATTATATTGGCTTTATTTATTTTGCATTTTAAAGAATATTTTCAGAGGTTTAAATAAGAACCCTTTTAAACCTCTTTCGAGAATAAGCCACCAACCTACATGTACAATGATTGAACGCACTAACCTCTGGTATACATATGCTGGAAAAACATTGTCATCCTGTTTTCGCAAGATTTATTTAAGGAGTACCTCAAATTGGTATAACGCCTATACAGGCTTGCAGGCACTGCTAGACTAGGTTAACATATCATGGGGGAGAATACTAAGGGTTCCAAAAAGATTCCTTGCTGCTGAATTATTCCTGTCATATATTTTATACTTACTATTTTCTCCGCTCTGTAAAGGACTTGCGTTGTGAGAAATACGGGAATGGTCATCAGAAATCTAAAAAGGAGATTCTTTTATTTATTCATATTTTTTCGCTTAGATTTATTATCTGCTGTTAAAAAAATTCTGGATTTATTTATTTTCCTATTTATTTTGGAACCGATCAGCATAATCATAATAATAATTGGCATTCAACATGGGGAAAACTTTGTGAACAATTAATGAATTGATGTACCCCATATAATTTATACGATTTCTGGTTGTGATGAGGTCTTGGATTGAGAGAATTATAGAAGGCACATATTAACGACGATATGTCACAGACGTGTTAACATGGAAGACCATACAAATTTATTGCTAAAATATTTCTTTCGGATATAAGTATTTCACATGTAATCATTTCATAAAAGGTAATTAGACTTGAAACAAGGCCTTCTGTAAATTTTGTATCAACAATTTTGTGTCGTTTTTGGGAACACTGCTGTAATAAAATAGATTAATAATTAATACAGTTTAATCGCCCCCCCATGTATGGATATCGTAAAGTAATGAGCTGGAATAGGTATTTATAGTTAAAACTCATAGCAAATAAGAAAGGCTTTTTCAAACTTGTCAAAACATTTACATTATTTGGTGAGTCCCAGATCTTGATTTCAGTCTCATGCTCAGAACCTTTTGTATTCCGTAGACCATTTGTGCTTATGATGCGGTCAGGATAATAACATCTTTTAATATACACCAGGTCAATGAGATGAGATTGTATTTATTTGATGATAAAGCACAATTTCATTTTCAATGTGTGCAATTTTTACAATATAAAAAGTGTTGTTTTAAAACATACCAGTTTTTCTAGTAATTTGTATCCTTCCAATGTTGATGTACAACAGCGGTTTCCTTCTTTCAGGAACACTACGTCTTCCCCCGTCTTGCCCGATGTAAAATCGCAAGAAAAGCAGACAAGATTCGTAATATCGTGGTGGTGTTTCTCGCTGAGAATTTTTGTTATCACTAAATAAGTGGCTAGAGTGATTATTACTAATACTGATATAAAATGAAATGATGCATTTAATCCTTTAATTAAATTAAACCGCTTCATTTTGTCGTTTGGATTCTTAACCCCTTTCTCCAAAACGTTTTCATTAATATCTGTCTCCAATTGTAGCGACATTTTCTTTAGATTGTAATTAAGCTTGAGATAACCTGTAATAGTCGAAATATAGCGGGGAGAAATTCAAGTGGTAATGCAAAGTATTACCCGCTACCTTATCACAAAGACTTTTGGTACAAAGTTAATGAGAAATATCTATCCCATTAATTTATTAGATCTATATAGGATTTTCCAGCATATGTATATAAAGAGTTAGAAACAATAAAATAATCTGCATATTCCTAAAGTTTCAAGACCACAACCAGTCTTTCTATAAACCCGAAACGTTTAATAAGGTACATTTAGAAAAGTATTAGTATAGTATTGGGAGCATATACAAATATAATATATTGACGGAAACGCGTTTTATCGATCCAGCATCTTACCATTAGGTCACTATTTATTTCTGAGTTACAATATACCGCATAGTGCACTGTGATATCATCAAGGTTTCACTTTTACGGGAAACAAATCTATACATTTTATTCAATACACCTTCATATGAGTTAAGATTATGTTGCAAACATTTCTTACTAAGCACATATAATGTATTATTCATCCAATCAATGTAACTAATTGGATACAATTGGCCGCATAGTCTATTATTCATCTATCCAACGTAGCTAATTGGAGAAAACTGGAAATAGCTTCAACTTAAGTCTTATTGTAATATTATGACTCGGGCTGACATGTCTCAGAACGCTATGAACAATTGTGCGATATGCATGTTTGTTCCATATTAATATGATTTATTTTAATATTTTGTGGATTCTAAATTTGCTTGTGATATACTTGATGTTGATAAAGTCATATTAGTGCCTAATAACGAGTGAAGTTGACTGCACAGGTTGTGCAAAACGAATGCTTTTTAAATGTTGACCGTCTGTAATTTTTAATTTTGTTTATCTGAAATAGTTATTCTTAGGTTGGTTAGGAAATAGAACAAAATCAAATGTTTATAATAACGTACGTTTTTGAAGGATTTAGTACCATCATATATTTTTAAATAACCACATAATGATAATTGCTATAAAGAACACGTCAATAAGACACCCAAACAGAAACAAACGAACAGAAAGCAGAAATAATAATGAAAAAATAAATGAATGGATATAAATAGGTAAAATATATTCAAATGTGTTATATATTCTCAAAGTAAAACAGTGTTTCTTTATTAGGTGTATAATTGTGGGGACAAATCAAGAGGCAACTTTGAAATTTTTCCCATCAGGCAGTATGATAAAAGTGCATGATGTTTCCGCTCCTCCTGATGAGTATGAGTAGATACCATGAAAGAAGGAATGAAAGTCTTGTCCAAACTGTTAATTTGTATATTTTCTGAAGTGAGGTTTTGTTAGTGTCCTTTGAAAAGTTACAAAAAAGAATTGCAATTGGGAAAATAGACCGCCTCTTCTCTCCAAACCAACAAACAAACTGAATGCCCCCAAACGAAAATCAAATTAAAAATGATGAATTAAGGAGACAGGTTTGGTTTTTAGGTTTGGATGAGAATACTGACATAACAACATTGTTTCAGTTGACCACCGTTCTTGTAGAATATATAAATACACATACCTTTAGCGTAGATCAACAAAGTAATGTAATTTAGAACAAAACCAGTCATGAGCTGGCAGTTGTAAAGTACATCACTCGCGACTCAAACAGGAATTCGGTGTAAAACATTATTAGGGTATAGCAGCAGGGGGGGGTTTTGAACCGACCAAATTATTTCCGTCGGCTAACCCCTCTATCAAAAAAAAGTCAGCTACGAAGCTGCATTTCGGTAATCTAAGACTAAAAAAAAAGCTGCCATGTCCGGGTGACCGGGCCGGGGATGACCCTGAGGTATGACTATATGGTGAAAGATTTTTAGGCGAAAATTTTACAATTAATAAATGCGATAATTTTATATTATGGAAGTTGGAGAAGCACCATCGAAAAAATATGCCCGAGAAAAGCTTGAAGCTATTAATAAATTTTTACCAGTTCATGAACGTATAAAGAAAAAATTACAGGAGCGTCAGCAGATGAAGGCTGATTTAATTGAGGGTCGGCAGGAATTATTTGAGCCAATTACTACAGGTATAAAAACTACATTATCCGGAGACAAAGATGACCAGTTTCGATCTATCAATGATGAAAAACCTATAGCGGGTTTACTTCAAGAAATATCTGAAAGTGTTAAACCAGCTAAACCGATAAAACATGAAGAAGAAAAAAAAAGAAGAAAAAAAAAGAAGAAGAAAAAATTAAAAAATCGATGGAAAGTTGGGAAGAACAAACAATTAGAAGACAACGCGAGAGATTTACTGAGCAAGGATTAGCGGAAATTGAAGAAACTAATATAGAAGATCTTCCTAGATTTGCTGTTGATACATTTAATGATAGAAGAAAATTTTTAAAAGAAAGTGAAAAAAATACGCAAGTGATATAGATGAATGGGGGGATGCATTATATAGAGTAAGAATTGGAATCCCCCAAGATAGGCAAAAAGATTCAGGTTATATACTATATTCCAATAAGTTTAATGATGAAATTAAATTATATGAAAAATTATCAGGTGTAGCAATTGCAGAAAAAAGAGAAAAGAAAAGGAAAGGGGAAAAAAAGGAAGTGGACTAAATCCAATAGTTAGATCAACTACTTACCATGATTCGCAAATATGTCCTGATAGTATTGTTAGAGATGTTTCTAGATTAGAAGTGTTAATGGGAGGAATAAGCGCAGGAAATAATTCCGTTGAAGTTATTAATGAAGCTGATGATATAGCTCAAAGATTTTTTTTGGGTAGAATAATTGATCTTCATACATACAGAGAATTTATTGATGATCTAATGGAAAATAGTAGATATTCAGGATATTACAGTGATTGAAAACTTTCAGTGTTCCGCAATTAGAAATCTAAGGATTTTACAATAAGAATGATAATTCATTATAATCATGATAAACCTACCCAAGTATTTGTGGTAAATTCACGGCTGCCTGTTTATAAAACATTTTATGGTGAAGGACTTGGAGATACTATCTTAGTTTTTTTTTACAAGAATGGCTCCAAAAGTTTCTCCCTTTGCTAAACAAGCTGCTATGAAAGCTATTGGTGTAATTGGCGATAAAACTCTTGGAGCTGTAGGGAATGTAGCTGGTAAAGCATTTTCTTTCGTAAAGGATAAAGCTTCGTCGCTGATGAGATCATTATTTGGGAAAAAACAAAAAATTCAGCCTTTACCTTCAACGGAAAATATGCCAGCAAAGTTAAGTAAAGCTATAAATAATGCAGCACAAGAAAAGATTGAATCATTAATAATGAACTCGCCAGAATTGCTAGCAACTCCAACGGAAAATGTTAATCTTTCAAGTATTATATCCGGAAGTGGACTTCGAAGAAAGCGAAGATGATAAGCACTTCTGAATTGAAAATAAAAATACTTTAGTATAAAAATGGTATTTAAAAAAATAATTGATACTGCATTTGATATGGATGCTCCAGTTCCTAAGGATGATTCGGTTGGAAATTATCAATATTTTGCTTATAAAGCAACTGAACCAGATGCAAGAGGAAGAATTGATCTACAAGTTCAAGACAAAAGTAAATATTTTTTACCATGTGAGGCATATATTGAAGTTGAAGGAGATATTTTAAGAAAAAATAACGGAAATCCTTATCCAGCAGAGGTTAAAGTTGGATTTGTAAATAAAGGAATTATGGCATTATTTGAAGGTGCAAAATACACGATTGACGGAAATGATATTGAATCAATAAATAATGACGTAGATATAGCGACAACAATTATTGGACTAGCTAGATATTCCGATGATTATACAAGATCGGCTGGACCAACTATGATGTTTACCAAAGATAATACTGATCATGCCGATACAACTCAGTATAAATATGTTAAACTTGCACGAGATGCATCACAAGTTGTTCCCGGAGCAGGATATGAAAGACCGGCGGGGGCTTTTGACATCATAGAAGCTTTAAATAATGATTATAATCTAGGTTATGCAATTCGAAATGGAATGTTAAAAGGTGAAAGAAGAAAATTTTCATGCGCTATTGCACTATCTAATATATTTGGATTTTGCAGAAATGTCAGAAAAGTTATTTATGGAGTAAAACATACTGTTGTGCTTCAACGGAGAAGTGATGATGATAATGCAATTTGGAGAGTTCCTGCTAGCGCCGATCCAGCACATGTAGATGATGATAATGCAAAAGTTATTTTATCCAAATTGACTCTCTGGATGCAAGTATTAACACCATCGCTAGCTGTTAATCAGCGTTTGCTATCTTGGATGGAGACTGGTGCAAGTAGTTTGATAAGCTGGTTAAATACTTCAACGGATTCTCTTGAAGGAAACCAGACCGAATTTACATGGAATTTAGCCGGAAAAAGAGGTACTTCAGCTCCAAGACATATATGTATAACGCTGCAGGATAAAAATCGAAAGCGGTATCCTGGTCAACAAACTCGCTCACATATGATATTTGATCGGATGAATGTAACGCAAGTTTCATTGAGAATAAATGGACAACAAGAACCATCTGAACCTATAACGTTAAGATCTAACGAAGATGATAAAAGCGTTGCTCGAGTGTATCAACGATTATGGTCATTTATGGGCCGTGATCAAAACGTTGATACTGGTCTGCAAATATCTTAGCATGATTTTCAGACTTTATATCCCATATATTACTTTTCGTTGGAACATCTGGATTTGACAAAAGAATCAGTCGTCGATATAACCTTTAACGCGCTAGTAGGAGCTGCCCCGGTAGGTGGATATAGAGCATTTGCAGTTATTCTTAATGATAAATCCATGTTGATCGAAGGAATTGGCGGACAAATGAGATTAATTGATGCACCTGTGGAACATCTTTAATCAGAAATTTCTACAATGAGATCAATTGAAAGAATACAATATTTACAATAAAGATGACATATAGTACTTTTAATGTTCAGTTGACCGCTGGTCAAATTAAAAAATTACAATCAAAATCCGATAAAGATTGTGGAATTTCAATAACATTAAAGCCAGCTCAAATGTCAGGCGGACAGCATAAATTATCGTTGACATCCAATCAAGTAAAACATTACAATAATGCATCAATGTCTGGAAAAGGAATTAGGCTTGATTTTTCAAAAGCTGCCGTCAACGATATGATAAAAAATGGAGGAATATTTCCACTTATTCCAATAATTGCAGCAGCGGTTGGACCTGCTCTTGCGGCCGCTGGTAAAGCTGCTGCGTTAGGAGCTGTTAGTGCAGCTGCTGAAATAGGTTTAAAGAAAGCTCTTGGACAAGGATATAGAAAAAAGAAAGGTGGAATTATACCACCAATGTTAATTCCAGGGTTAATTGCTGCAATGGCTCCAGCACTCGCTAGATCTGGTGTTATGTCAGCGATGAAAAAAAAGGAAGAGGTCTAAGACTAGGAAGACCGCCGATGTATTAACGCCAATGTCCAATTTTGACTTAATCGCAGCAGTAAAAAAATTACATATAAAAAATTTTAGTGGAGTTTTTATGCGGGATCAATTACCAGCATCACCAATGTAAAACGCTGGCGTTGGAAATGCTAGCATTTCTAAACAAACTGGAATTATAAAACTAGATGATAATACCGGACATGGAACACATTGGGTTGCATACGCAATTGATCCAAGAAGTATTATTTATTTTGACTCATTTGGACTAGCTCCGCCGAAAGAATTTATAAAATACGTATCTAATGTAAAAAGTCCATTATATTATTCTACGTTGCCGACACAAAAATTAACTGACCCGCCAATATGTGGCAGAGAAGTATTAAATGTACTTTCAGAAATATCTAAAAATCCTGATAAATCTCCACATTTAATCGTTCATAAATACACCAGCGGTAAAATTTCCAATGGTAATATTTAGAAATCTAAAATCTTTTACAATAATGGTTGATATTTAACGATCATATGGAACAGCTAAAAAAAGGAGTAAAAGCTGACGTTGACATCAGTGAAATTACAAAAAAAATTAAAGATGAAATCTCAAAAACGTTAAACTTGGCAAATGTAGATCCAGGAGAGATAGTCATATTTCAAGATAATTATGGTAAATTAAAGACAAGTAATCTTTCCCTGGATGATCTATTAACTAAAAATCCCACCACTGATGATGATTCCATAGTGGCATTTAAGGGTGGGAAATTAGAGCCGAGTATTATTATGTCTAAAATCAGCGAAAAATTATCCGAATTTGAAATTTTTTAAAATTATTTCTTGGGTTCTCCACGTCAACAATTTGATATACAACTGGCACATATTAAGGCTAATATAGATAATCTAGTGAGACTTAGGACTGATTATGACACGCATATAAATCAGTTTAGTACGTTAAGGAGAAATTTTAACGTGACAGATAAAGTTATTGAAAAATTTTTTGATAAAAAAAATGTAAGGGAGGATGATGTCACAACAACGCTACCTAACATTATTGCTAATCAACAAAAAAAAAACACTGATGAACTTAATACATCAAAATTAGCCTTCTTAAATGCTACAGATACCAGAAAAATAAATTTTAGTAATGAAATAATTACCATAAGAAAATCTGTTGCAGATAATTTGGAAAGTACAACAAAAATGTTTTTAGATACGGTAAATAGCGCCGAGACAAGGTTTACAAATTTGTTAACTAGAAGAACAGATAAAATAAAAATTACACATCCGGCAGCGCATGTTAAACAAATTTCTTATGTCGTTGAAACTGGATTTTTTGACTGGATTAGTGATCCAGATATTCGTTTATTTTTATTTGTTAATGGAGGTGGAGAACATTCCGGTTTATACAGATCTACTTTAATATCTACTGAGAGTTTTAATAGAACCTGCTTTGATCGTATTACAAATAATTTGCTAGCCAAAGGTATTAATACATTAATTTATAATCATATCTATTCTAATGTGTATATTAAGGCGTCTACAGATAATGCTAACTTAGTTAGATTAAAAATTCCATATATGGTCGAATATTTAGGTCCACAGATAATTTAATTAACATTTGAAATTATTTAAAATAAAACATGATTAAATCTAAAGAATCTGCTAGTCGAGAAACGCTAACAATTCCGCTGCAGTATAGATATGATACCGTCAAAGAATATTCGGCTAAACTTAAAACGCTCGCTGATGAATACCAAATAAAAATAAAAAAATACCGCCGTACGATTACCGCCATTGATGTTACAGTTTATTCGGTTTCTGGACTACTTGCCGGTGCTGGTATTATGCTTTCGTCGGTGACTATGATAGCGCCAATTGCAGTTCCTATAGCGATATCTGCAATAACAACCGTAGCTGGAATTTCTACGGCGATTACTAAAAAATTATCGTCATGTTCACAGGAGAAATTGACCGATTATTTGACCAAATATAATATCACCGAAGAAGCTTACACACGTATTTCATCGATGATTTCAACGTCAATAGATGATTCAGTAATCACCGCTGATGAATTTTACACGATAACTGAATTATATAATTCCACTATGGCAAAAATTACAATTGAAAATCTAAAGAATATAAATAATGTCAGAAATTCAATTACTCCAAAAAATATCAGATAATACATCTCCGAGACAGACAGGTATGATTTCAATATCGTCAAAAACATCTGAATTTGTTGTTAGATTTCCATCTCCGATTTCCGTTTATGAAATTGCGCTGGCTAAATTAAGAGTATATAATAGTTGGCCTAATATCAGATCTAAACAGTTTGGTAATCAACGGCCTAATAATTCTTTAGTTTTTGCATATAAAAATCGCCCCGATGGTACACCAGATTGGAATGTCGTGTCGTCAGCATACCTACTGGTTCATATGAAATTGAGGCCATCAATGAGGAATTTAACCGTAATATAAAATCAATTACCAGAGAACCAGCTGCAGAATCCGATGATAAAAAAATTAAAGAAAAACCAAAAATAGATATCCAGGTTAATCAACCCGCGTTGTCGTCTATAGTTGAAATCGCAGAAGGATATTCCGTAGATATATACAACAGCTCAATAAGAACAGTATTAGGTTGGCCTGAAAATCCACCACGAGATGCTAGAGTTTCCACGCCAGAGCCTAAAAAATCTGATTACCTCACAGATAAAATAGAACCTGAAAATCCATCAAGGAGTTATAGTAAATTCGAGGAAATGAATTTTTTAAAACAATATGGAAACAAAAAAAAAATGGCAGAATTGTTATTCCGGAATTAAACAAAAACTTAAAAAAACTTAAATTTAGAATTACTAACGGAAATTGAACCTGATGAATTATTTAGTATTCCTTCAAATTTGGATACAAATTTTCGTCTCATGGAAAATGACCTTTCATTGCTATTACCGTCGTTACGATCCGGCGCGCTCACCAAAGATGAGTTTATTAGTGTTTTAGGAGCAGGTAATAAAACTATCGACGACGTGAAAACATACAACTCAAAATATAATAATCTTTTTGATGATAAAAATTCACCAATATATGATTCTCCCGCTGAAAAAAGTCATAGAGAAGAAATAAAAAAAAAATAAAAACTATGTAACTTTATGGGGTTTTTATTTTCTCACACCAGAATTAACATTTGAGAGAAATCTTAACGCAGCCATCAAAGAAGGATCTAACAGAATTTATCAATCGTGGAAAGATAAACAGCCAGGGTCGATCATTCTAACACATAATAATTCTCCAAACGGTGATGGTAGACATAAAGCTCCGGGAAACGTAAATATATCGGATGTTATATCACTTAATCTAACATGTAGTGCAGTCCAAGGAAGTTATCAGATCAACATGGAACAATCAGATCGAGCTCATCCCGCTGATTTACTTTATTCTACTGCACCTTCAGTTAGCCCTGGATTTTTAATTATTGATGATCCACCTAATCCTGTATATATGCGCTGTCATAACGACTTAATCAATGAACTTAAATTTAGACTTACCGACCAGGATGGCAATATAATTGATTTACGCGGAGAAACCCTAACAAATAGCCTGTTTGTGAGATCCTAAAATGCTAGCATTTTAGTAAGATATTTTTCAATATTGTTAAAAATCAAAAAAATAATTATTTTAATTTTTTTACATAATAAATTACCGTAAAACAATGACGAGTAATTATGATCAGATACGTTGACGGGTAATTATGATAAGATCGCATGAACGAAAATTACAAGCGAGAATAATACCATCATGAAATTGTAAAAAGCCTGCATTTTTTTAATATGACCGTAATTATGGAGAAATTTTGAATAATTCTCCGTTATTCTCACTTATTGTTATTCTTCATCGTATTTTATCAAAATTACCCATCAATATATCCTAGATATAATATCTGGATATAATTTTTTTAATAAAAAAATATTCGTCAATGATATATATTTTAGATATGCCAAACCGCGCGCAATATTTATCAATGGAACAACAAGCGCATATTATTAAACTACGCGGACATTATAAACCATCAGAAATAGCTAAAAAATACAAGATTGGACTAACCCGACTGTATAAGATATGGACAGATGCGTCCGCGAATCAAAAATTTCCTGGTCTAACTGGTACTCAAGCTGGTCAAAATTTAACAAAAAAAATAAATGCCGTCAACGAGGAGATTAAAAAAAACGTGAGGTGCATAAAGCGCAGAAAGCTGAATTTGATAAAATAAATAAAGCTATCGCTGATGATAAAAAAAATTAGATGAAAGTCAAAAAAATCTTAATCAATTAACTAATACGTTACAGGAAATAACCCGTCTTGAAGTTAAATACAAGGAAGAATTAAATAATACTCCAGATTATGAGAAGGAAATTAACGAGTTAAATAAAACTAAAGTCGATAATAAAACTATTTTAGATAAATTAAAATCTGAAATAACTAAACAGAAAAAGGAAATTAACGAGTTAAATAAAACTAAAGTCGCTAATAAAACTATTTTAGATAAATTAAAATCTGAAATAACTGAACAGGAAAAGGAAATTAGCGAATTTGATGAAATTAAAGCTGCAAATAAAGATATTATAAATACCTTAACTAATCAAGAAAAGAAAATTAATGAAAAGGAAAAACCGAAGAAATCTATCGAACAAATTCTTACTGAGACGCTGTTGAAAGGGGAAACGTTGGCGGTTCCAACATAAGTTTATCCATTGTTTCACATACATCTCTGATTGAATTCTGCTGCTCAAATATATCCTTTATGGAATTTTCTATTTTTTTAATAATCCTGCAAACAGGAATAACTATTTCTAAATTATCTCGATGTGCAGCTAACAATTCCGTACGAGCATCAATAAGAGTTTTTATAATTCTATATTCATTTCTATGAGACGGTCTTCCTCGAGTTCTCATATCAACGACGGTTTTATATTCATCGGTGGCCCATTTGCTAGTAAAAATATTTGAATCGATAGCGATGCCAGCGTTAAAAACGCTAGCGTTTCTGACTTTATCAATTTCATCACACAACTGAGCAATGTTTTCGTCGTTCATTATTTTATATACGGTTATTTTTATATTTAATTAAATACCTCATTGAGGAACTTACCATACGCGTAGGGATAGTATTTTCCATCTGGTTCTTCATTGATAAATTTTTCATGAATTTTACAATAATTATTATATAATGCGTTTCTACTCGTTTTTTCATATAGGTCCAGATAATAATATCCCCCATCTGGTTCACCTTCAATAAAATCTTTATTAGCTGCTATGTAATTATCACAAAGATCTTTTTCCTTTTTCTATAAACTCTTCTTTACGATCTATTATGTTTATACCGTCAATGTATGATTCTGGTAACGCTGCCATGTATCCCGGAGAAGTATATAGTTCTATGAGATTTTCAGCATTTTTCTCTTGAATTTCTCTAAGATTTTTAGCGTGTAAAACGCTAGCGTTTTGGGTTTGAAATTCGTTCATTATATAATATGAAAAAAATATTTTTTTGTCTAATTAATGTATATGAAAAAAAAAATAATTAAAATAAAAAAATAGAGAATTTAGAATTGCTAGCACTTTTTCTGATATACAAATGAAACCCAACAATTTAACCGCTTTGAGTAGGCTGAATTTCTGATATCATCACAACAATATTTTATAGCTCGGCGTTTAAAATCATAATATTTTTCCGCAGAATACGTAGAAGAAAAGTATTTTTCTGATTATTCTAAAGTTTTTCCATCAGAAATTCATATTACCGGCCGGCGATGTGCTAATTTAATTCTTGGCGAGCTGTTAAGAATATTTTCTCTTGGGGTAACTAGACGGAGATTTACTAATCTGTTATCAAGTTTATTTCGGTTTATATGATCAACATATAAACCCGGTGGAATCGGACCATTAAAACTCTCATATATAAATCTACTAACTAAAAAAAATTATTATTTTTCCATTATGATAAATACTAATACGCATATAACCAGTATTACTTATATGACCAAGATTTGTTTTATTTTTTTATGTCTAGAAATACAATCTTGAGAGCCCTCATAATTAGTATAAATCGAATGTGTAGTAAATGTGTGTTCCATATATATTATAAGGAAATTATTCACTCTCTAATTTCTTTTTGTAATCTCCAGTAATAAAATCGTCTTCAGTGAATATTATTTTATAATGGTCCTTATAATATTTGACAAATGTTCGAAATCGTTTTCCACCGCATTCAGCACATAATCTAGTTTTTCCTTTGATAGCAAATCCACATCTAATGCATAGTACTTTTCCGGGAGATCAATTTTTAATCTGCTGATTATGTTGTGCACAATATTGTCCAACAC
This sequence comes from Potamilus streckersoni, assembly GCA_016746295.1. Classification (NCBI taxonomy): domain Eukaryota; kingdom Metazoa; phylum Mollusca; class Bivalvia; order Unionida; family Unionidae; genus Potamilus; species Potamilus streckersoni. Next base: position 113,342 of record JAEAOA010000807.1, on the reverse strand, counting down.
ATTTTTTATTACATAAACCCCGATCATTTTTCTATAGCCATTTGCACTTATTTGACATCTTATATATAATTATTTTAATTTTTAATTGAAGATATTTTTATATATATTGATGGAACATAATTATAATACAATTCAATCGAGTGGAGAAGAAAATCTTCAGAATTTGACAGTAGAACCTTCTAGTAAATATATATCAAAGATGCAATCATCTTCGAAAATACAAAAATATTTATCAAAAATAGATGTTATAGAACCTGCAAGGATTAGATCAACATTTGATTTGGATGGTCCGATAAATCCTCTAAAGCAAAATCACAAATCATTAATGGAATCAGAGAGGCAAAAAGAATGCATAGGGAGAATGCTTCCGCTCATGTATATTCTACGTATTTGACAAACCGCGATGATAATAGGCTGATAATAGAACGAGCTCGGGAAAATATTATCAAAGATAGATTTTGGAACACCGCGAAAGCCAGAAAGATATACAATGGATTCTTCATTTTTAACATTTTATAAGGTTCCGACTGAAAGACAACGAGTAAATCGTCAACAAAATGAAATATTATCATTATTGTTTGACATTGAACCGGTAGAAGGAACTGAACCTATTAAATCCTGGAGAATATTTCATCATAGAAATAGAGTTAGTGATGGTCGTAGAGGATTATTTGTGATAGATAGAAATACAGTGCCCGGAGCGTTAGTCGGAATTGATGGACGATATTACAATATAGCTTATCCGTATAATGTTACAATATATGGTGTATATTTAGTGCCAACTCCTGATGAAAGCGAAGTTGGTGGAATGAGATTATCTACTACGTTAAATTGTGTGGCAGAACAAGTCATAGAACATTTTAAAAATTCAAAGCGTGGTAATGGATTAACCGATAGGATAATGCAAATTATTAATGCGTGGAATGATCGTATCAAAAAAAGGAAATTCAGGAGCAACAAAAAAGGATATAATTGAGATGGAAAAAAAGTTAAAAATGCCGATTATAGTTAAAATGTTTCCTGATAGAGAATTTTATAATTCCGGTTGCTATCGGTCTAAGGGAGCGCCAATCGAAATTCTTGACCACAATTTTCACGCATGGGGAATAAATGAAGGTGATTTTCCAGAGAAAAAAAACGGTCAGGTATTACACCGGTAATATGTTCGACTGGATTAAAACAAATATGGCAAATATTCCGTTCAACGTGTGGTTATTTAAGAGCGGAGATGGAGAATATAATCAATTTGTTACATCTGATGGAATAATTTATCGGAAGAAAGAATTACAGGAAAAAATGGAAGAATTTGCTCGTAGGTATATTTCAGATGATCTTACTATCGAAAAATTAACTCAAATAAGCTTTTCAGTAGAGTCGGTAGCTTATCAAATAACTAAAGAAAAAATTTTTTGGAAACCAACTAAGAAGAAATTCATTAACGATGTCAGAGACAGTTGTATTGAATTTTCACATGGCGGATTATGGAACGCCAAATATGAGTTAAACGAAGATATTAAATCCGTTGATATGATCGCGTGTTATCCAGGATGTTTTCTTGGACATGGCGAATGTCATACATATTTTTTGCGTTTTGGTGTTCCTGATCATAATATGTTAAGAAGATCAGTCAATGAACCATTACCTGATTATGATCTAACCGGGATTGCTAAAGTAATACGATTTAAACTCGCCGATGGCCTTCATCCTAGTGTTTATTTATGGTTTGGAAAACATATGGCTATATAAAGAAATGGACGTCAACCGTGACGCTAAGATGGGCACTAGATAAAAAAATATTAACTGATCTAATAGTATCAGAGATAGTATTTAGTAGTAAAAAACAAACTGATATTTGGTTGCCAACTCCGGATAAAGATAAAAATTGGAATATAGAATTTCTTCGAGATTTAATCGATAAAGAAAGCAAAAATACTAATAGGATTGCAATAGGAAAATTTACGCAGGGAGAATATGACAATAATAATATTCGGCGGCGAAAGACTGCTAAATTGATATTAGATCAGGGTGAATTAAAATTTGTTGTTGACGATGCCGTATCTAAAGGTATATTATTTAAGAAAACAGCTGTTAAATTATCATCTGGAAAAGATTTTGGAACTATTGTTGAATATCTCAGCGATGAAATGCCGCAATATGTTCATTTACGCTCATATATGTTAAGCTATACGATGATAAATTTATTTTCTATGTTAAGTAGATTTCCTCCTGAAATTGTGTTTAGAGTTGCAACTGACTCATTTTATGTCAAAAAAGAACATCAGCATATTGTCGATAAATATCTCGGAGATGGAAAAACATGGGGAACCTGGAGAATTAAAAATGAAGAATTACATAAATATAATGAATCAAATGATTACGAGGATATGCCAGAATATCATGGTAGAAATGTAAACATTTCCAATGCTAACATTATTGACGAATATTCAACAGCCCCGAGTGTACATGATCCTATAGGCCGGCATAGAATTATATATTTGAATGGTCCAGGTGGTTGCGGTAAAACTACTAGGGTTATGGAACATTTCGTTGTATTAAAGATAATTTGATTATACTAGCACCAACTCATCGTCTTGTCAGATATTTTAAAGAAAAGGGATTTAATGCAGATACTTATCATAATTATTTTAGATACAGCGGTGGAGATTGGGCACCTGAACGAATGGGAACAAAATTTATTCCCGAGATAATACTCTGGGATGAGATTTGTACAGTACCTGAAAAAACAATAAAATGTTTCTCACGTGGCTAAAAACGAAGAATACAACTATAATATTATGCGAAGATCATGGTCAACCGCCTTCATTTGACGGTAAATCGCCACATGAATGGCTCAAGGAATATGTTGATTATTACGAAGAAATGAACGTAGATCGTAGATCACTCGATGAAGAATTAACTAGATTGAAAACTACAATAAGATGTACAAGTGATAGTAATCAGGCCGTTGTATTTCGCAGAACGGTTTTAGGTAATACATTTGATGAATGTTTAGATAGATGGAAACCGTCAGATCTGGTAGTAACAAGCAGAAAAAATACCAGAGATATTATCATAAAAAGATTATTCTCGATTCATAAAAATAAATTTTCTAACAAACTTATACCTTTACAGTACCGTCCAAAAGATACTAGATTGCAAAATATTCTCGTTGATATTCCCGGCAACATTTCTGGGGAGCAAAAAAATTAGTTTTAAACGATATTTTTGGCGTAAAACTTTCGGATGTTTTAGGTGCATTAAATATGGAAAATTCACCATGGCGGTTAGGATATGCGTCAACGATACATTCTACTCAAGGATTAACTATCACGGATACAATTTTATGGATCATTGATGATTTCATCGAGTGGGATAATTTAGTATATTTAGCTGTTAGTCGTGTTCGTCGAATTAATCAACTCAGACGAGTAGAATTAGATTACCGGAATTATTTTAAATTTTTCGGTGGAAGTTGAGTATCATCTGGAATAACTAAAAGCTGTTCATATGTAAAATTTCTTTGCGGTGCATCAAAATCTAATGTATAATATGTCGGTCTATATATCGAAGAATGAATTCCATATATTTTATGTACTGAAGTGCTCCATACAGGATCGGTAGATCTTTTGATTCCACCTTCCAATTCACCTGGCTAATATAAATATCTCACTGTAGAATCCCATGGAATCCTTTTTTCTGGAGAATTTGGGATATTTGCTGGTTTTATTTTTTTTGCCTGATATTCATCATTAATTGTTTTTTATTACTGCCGGAAGTCTTTTAACCCATTCTGTTGATCTATTTTGCTGAATAAATTCTTTTGCATATTGATAACCAAATAATTTATCTGCAAGAATTTTTATTAAACCTCTCAACAATAGCTTGATCACGATGGATTATTGCATGTCCACGCCTGATAGTAACATTTTTTTTTGCCATTACTGATGAAACTTCACCACGAAATTCATTACCCGGCTGAACTTGAAGTAAAGTTGGCCATGTAAGTTGACCACGTTTGTAAATCTTTTCAAATGCTTGTGCAACTTCTGCAGATTTTTTTTGTTAATAACGGTTCAGCATCTTTGTATCGAGTAGCTATATCAACTACAGTTAACGCATATTTATATCCATTATCATGTGGTAGATATAAAATATCAGCCTGATGAACTTCATTTGGGATGTAAACGTCAAATGATCCGTATTTAATAGATTTTGGTCGAGGTAAATAAATCTGCCATATCGTCTGTTTAGAAAGCCATTCTTTTGCAGTATCATATGGGACTCTAGCCGCGGCGGTTAATTTATCTATAGCAGATCTACCTTTCCAATATCCTTGTGGAGAATAATAATTTTTTTTCATCCTTTTTTCTGCCATTATTTAAACACTTGCACCAACTAACAATTTACCTTTCATTGCGGATTTAAAAATCCATGTTGCAACTTTTTCTCTGAAATTTTTATTTTTTATTGAGCAGCAGGAGGGGTGAACCCTACAAATTTTTGCGACAAAATTGATTAAAGCCTCAGAATGCCAAATGGAACCTTCCTACGAAATCTCATATTTTAACCAAAAAAAAATAAAGACCCCATTTTACAAATGGAGCCTTAGCGATTTTGTCGTAAATACATTGTCATAACCACCCTGGAAATTGCTGCCATCTACGTCGCAAATATGTTGTCATCTCACCCCCCTGCTGCTGATTAAAACAAATTATTTGTTAGCTTTTCACAAACAGACTAATCGATAATACTTCACCACGTAGATCAATCAAATTATTTGACTGATCGGTGAGTGTAAAATTAATTCTAGTTAGTGAATCATTTTGACATTGCATATAGACTGGATTAGTTGGATTCTCAACAATTAAAAATCCGGGGGGTGCTGTTGGTGCAAATGAATAAAGAATGTAACCTTGTCGGGCTTGATTTGATTGTTCCATATTAATTTGATAACTTCCTTCGATTACATCACACGTTAAATTAAGTGCGATCACCGATGAAATATCCACATTGTTCGGTGCGATATGTCTACCGTCGCCGTTTTGAGAATTATTGTGAGTTAATATAGTTGGTTTGGGTTGTTTGTTTTCCCATTCGTCATGAATTATTCTAAATCCCTCGTCGATGGCCGCTCTGAGATTTTTCTTCAATTCTGGTATGTTATATCCTGGTAGTTTAAACGTTGGAATATCTGCAACGGGAATTTTATATTTCTCTGCAAAAACTTTACTTAATTCAGGATCATCTGCTATTTCTTGAATGTTTCGAGAATGATATTTTTCTGCGTCATCGATAATTTTATTACATGTAGCTACCACGCTGATGAATTCGTCTTTAGTGAGAGAACCGGATCTTAGAGATACTAGCAGTAATGATAGATCATTATTTATCGCTGTGAATTTATCAGTAATACGACGTTCATCTAACTCCTCATTAAAGTTTTCATTCAACTCTTTTTTCAATTTCTCCTTCACCTTTTCATCCCTCTCTTCCTTTAATCTCCTCATCCTCTCCTTTATGATCTTAGAAAAAATACTAGCCGCGACTCCCGCGATCGCCTTGCTAAAGAGATCAGAAGATGTATTCCTGCGATTTCTATTACTTTCTACTGGATTTTCAGGGCCTATTTCATCAGTGACGTAATCAGATTTTATAGGCTCGGGCGTGGAATTACCAGCACTTCTAGGTGGATCTTCGGGCCATCCTAATAATGTTCTTATTGAACTGTTATAAATATCTACAACATACCCAGGAGAGCCTATTTCAATTGTAGATGATAGTGTTGGTTCATGAACTGTTATCGCAATTTTTGATTCTTTTTTAGTAATGGATTTTATTCTACGTTGTAATTCATTATTAATTTGCTCAATTTGATAGGACCCAGTTGGTATTGAAACAACGTTCCAATCTGGAGTGTCATCTTTTTTATTCCTATATGCAAATACCAGAGCATTATTAGGTCTCTGACCGCCAAATGGAACCGATCTGATATTAGGCCAACTATGATACACTCGTAATTTTGCCAACGCGATTTCCTTTACTGAAACAGGTGAAGGAAAATTCACACTGACTTTAGGGTTTGTTGACGATATTGATATCATGCTTGTTTTCCGCGGAGTGGTATTTTCTGCTATCCGCTGAAGTATTTGAATCTCTTGCGACTTTATTATTATTATTATTTACAATGTCTAATTTTGCAATAGATGAAAAAACGCTAGCGTTTTTAATCGTAGTATCATAAATACGTATCATCACGGAGAATTCGTCTTCGGTAATTATCGTATCATCAATCGATGATGACATCAACGAGGATAATTGTGAGTAACCGTTAGATACTGCTTGATGTTTTACTATATAGTCGTTAAGTTTTTCTTGAGAACACGATGATATTTTTTTAGTAATAGCATTTGCAATTCCCGCAAATGTTGTCACCGCGGAAATAGCAATTGGGACAGCAATCGGAGCTACCATTGTTACTGAAGATAGTATAATACCAGCAACGGCCATTATACCAGATACTGAGTATACTGTAACATCAATTGCGGTAATTCTCCTGCGATACTTTTTAATTTTTATTTCATATTCATCAATGAGTGTTTTGAGTTTTGTTAAGAACTCTTTGACGGTATCATAGCGATATTGCGATGATGGAATCATATTATTTTAAAACCTCAAATTGTTAACAATTCTATTTTAGATCAGCTACAAACTCCATGTACCATACAAATGATGTCTTATTTAAATTAGGATCAGTGCTTGTTATTGTAAACCGTTTGTATTCATCCAGGTCAATAGTCGTTGAAATCACGTTGTTGTGTCCATATGAAGTCGATGATGATATATTAAACTGATTCAGTGACACTATTGTTAATCGATAAATACCCTTCCTTGACACAGTGAGAGTTATTGTATTCTTTTTAGGTTCCCAATCTAATGATCCAGAGAGAACTGTGTATACCATATTTATGATATTCCTCTCATGAGGAATCTTTATTTTTTCAAGTAGCGGAAGATTGTCTGTTTTAAATTTTGTAATATCCTCGATAGATTTTTTAATATTACTAATGTTATCTCTAATAATACTAAATCCAGCATCATTAATATTTTTAATATTGGATTTAATTTCATCAAAATTGGATTTAATTTCAGCGAGAGATGGAGAGGTTACCGCTGGTGTTCCAAAAAATTTATTGATAATATTTCTACGAAGGGAAGTATATGTTGTTATATGTTTTTCAAGTTCTTCATTCAAATTTTTTAATGCATCTGTGATTGTAGAAACAAATACACCTGGTTTGAGTTTTCCATCATTTGAATATAACACTATTGTACTTCAACGACGTCACGTCTTCGTATTAAGACATCATCCAATGAAACATTACTAGATTTAAATTTGCCCTGGCAATCTTGAAATACAACTATTTCCCCAGGATCTACACTTGACAAATTTAATGTCTCGGCGATTTCATCTTCGATTATTTTTTTTACACTTTCGACAGCTAATTTACTATCGGTTTCTGTTTTTTTTATTCTGATAAAGGTCGTCCCCAAATATCAATCATTATACGAAAACGCTACGTTTTTCTAAATCATAACGCTATCGTTTTTGCCATTGCCTGCTAGTATATTCATTAACAACAACTTGTGGTGGTTTCTTTGGAAATTTAGATATCTCTGCAAGGGCGTTTAATACTTCACGACCGCATATCGGTGGATCATTTAACTGTTGTGTTGGTAGCGTGGAATAAAAAATTGGAGATGACTTTGTTATTGTGGATACATATCGCATGAATTCTTTTGGTGGAGCTAATCCATATGAATCAAAATATACAATTCCACGTGGATCAATTGCATATGCGACCCAATGAGTTCCTTTTCCGCTGCTGTTATCAAGATTGATAATACCCGTTTCATTTTTCATTGGTTTTGACGGTAATTGATCTCTCATGAAAACTCCTCTAAAGTTTTTTTATTGATAATGATTTTACAGCATCAATTAAATCAAAATTGGACATTGGTGAAAATCCTAGGGATTTTTCCACTAATAAACCGTTCCTGGTATTCTTAGGCCCGTGCCCTTGTACCAATTGTATGGGGTTCCTGGTAGTCTTAGACCCTTTCCTTTTTTTTATAGCCATTCCCAGTAGCTTTTGTCAGGGCCATTCCTGCAGCAGTACCAACGGCTCCTAACGCTGCAGCCTTCGCAACCGCTGGGGCAGCCGCTGCAATCAATGCTGGAATAGCAGCTAACAGCGGGAATATACCACCTGATTTTATCATACTGGCGATTGCTGCTTTCGAAAAATCAATTTGAACTCCTCGTTTGTTCTTTAGCGCATCATTAAAATGTTTTATTTGACGATCTGTCAATGATAATTTATGTGCACCACCGGACATTTGAGTGGGTTTCAACGTTATTGTGGTTCCACATTCTTTAGCCGACTTTGATTTCAATTTCTTGACCTGACCATCAGTCAACTGGACATTAACAATACTATATGTCATTCTATTCTAAATGTAATTTACACTTTCAATTGATCTTATTGTGAAAATCCTAACTACATGTTTGGAAAATCAAAGATTTTCCATTGGTGCATCAATAAGTCTCATTCGTCCGCCAACTCCTTCTAACAACATTGAATTATCACTGAGAATGACAGCAACTGCTCTATAATCGGCTATACCAACAGGGCGTTGTACCCGAGCTTGGAAGTATATATCAACAACAGATTGTCTCATCATGTCAAGATGTTCCAATGAAAAGTAATAAATCGGATAGTGTTTTTCAAAATCAATTTGCAATATTTGCAAACCAGTATCAACATTTTGATCACGACCCATATACGACAATATTCTATGATATACACGAGCTATGTTGTTGTTTTCATAATTAAGCTGTACAATCTCTGCTGGCTCTTGTTGTCCGTTTATTCTTAACGAAACTTCACTTACTCCTAATTTATCAAATATCATATGACTAGATAATTGTCGACCCACTCGATTTGCATCCTGTAATGCTATAAAGATATGACGTGGAGCTGAAACACCTTGTTTTGATGCTAAGTGCCATGTAAATGTGCCATTTACATTATCCTGCTTCGTATCAGTCGTTGTTGTTAGCCAACTTAGCAATGATTTTCCACCTGTGTCCATAAACGATAGTAATTGTTGCTCTATTGTAACTGCTGGAGTCAAGACGGGTATCCATAAAGTCAATTTATTTAAAATGACTTTACCATCATCAACACCATTAGCACGCCAGATTGCATCATTGTCATTTTCCTTTCGCACTAACACGACTGTATGCTTTGCTCCATAGATGACTTTTCTGACATTTCTACAGAATCAGAATATGTGATGTAACGGAATTGCACATGAAAACCGTCGATGCTGTCCTTTTAATGCTCCTTTTCGTGTTGCAAATCCTAGATTGAAATCATCATTGACCCTTTTTTAAATGTCGAATTCAGCGCCTGGTCTATTTTCACGCTCTGGATTAGCTGCGAGTTGTTGATCAGCTTCTGCAGTAGCTTGCGCAGTTCGTACTTTAACAAATTGATAATGGTTCGGATGATCAGAAGTATCCTTAGCAAACATCATAGACGGACCAGCTGATCTTGTATAATCATCAGAATATCTCGCAAGTCCGATTATTGTTGTTGCAATATCAACATCTTGTTCTATTGATTCAATTTCTTTTCCATCAATGATATATCTTGCACTGTTAAATAGCGCCATAATGCCATTATTTACGAAACCAACTCGGATATTTGGGTCATCCCCATATGGTGTATCAGCTGCAACATTTGTTACAAGTTCTCCTTCTACTTCAATAAATGCCTCACACGGCAAAAAGTATCTACTTGTATCTTGAACTTGAAGTTCAACTCTCCCCCGTTGATTAGGCTCTCTTGCAGGATAGGCATAATACTGATAGTTAATTTTAGAATCATCTTTATTCACCGGTGCTGCCATATCAAACGCTGGATCAGCAATTTTTTTAAATGCCATTTATACTAAAACGTTATCGTTTTTCTAAATGTAGTAATGCTATCATTTTCTTTTTCGTCTGACATTTTTACGATTTCCTCCAAGACCGCTTCCCGCTATCATACTTGCAATATTACTACTATCTGGTGAAGTCATTGCTAATGATGCTAGTTTTTGTTCCACTGCGTTATTTATCACTTTACTGACATTTGCAGGCATCATTGTTGTTGAAGGTAGCGGTGTTGAAACCATTTGTGGTGGTTTTCGTCCGAATCTAGATTTCACCAATGACGTTATTCTATTCTTTGCGGTAGAAAAGGCCGTTCCTGCAAGATCTCCAACAGCGTTAATTCCCTTATTACGAATAACATCAATGGCTTTCATCGCTAATTGTTTAGCAATTGGTGCTACTTAATTGGTGCTACTTTTGGGGCTGTTTCTTGTGAATAAACCCGCTATGGTATTTCCAAGGCCGTCTCCATAGTATGCCTTATAAACGGGCAATCTTGAGTTTACTACATACACGTTTGTTGGTTATTATGATTATAGAGTACTATCATCTTATTTGAAATGACTTTGTAATTTCTAAATGCAAAGCAATTAGAAATTTCAATCGCTATAATAACCACTAAATACCCCTGGAATTCCGTCCATTAACTCCATCCAAGAGTTCTCGATACGTATAATATCAATCATATCCCACCTTGGAATAATCGTCTGCAAATATCACATGCTTCATTAGTTATTTCGACTGGGTTATATTCCCAGCTCGCTTACCTCCCATAAGAACCTCAAGTCGGTGATGATATCATTAATGATATTACTAGGACACATCTATGAGAATCATGTGTGAAACTTCCATATCCCTCTTCCTGAAGAACTTTCTGGTTTCGGAAACGTTTTGAATTTCTAGATCTGATTCGGAAACGTTTTAAAATTTCTGGAGAGTTGTTCTAGAACCTCGACCTCGACCTTGACCTTGACCTCGACCTCGACCTCGACTTTGACCTTTTTGTTGTTCTTTTCGTTGTTGTTGTTCTTCTTTTCGTTGTTCTTTTAGTTGTTGTTGTTGTATACCATACGCATCAACTCCCATTTTAAAAGCTCTGTACTCAAATGTATCCTTATTTAAATTGCCGGGTTCATTTTTATTAATTTTTAATAAAAAATCCAACCATTGAGATAGGTTTATTGTTTTTTTTTTTTTTTATACTCATCTTTTAAAAATTCCCTTCTGTTATAATAACTTTTTTACAGCGAATTCACCAAATACGCATAGTCTTCAAGTTTCAACAATTGAATTCGTCTGATTTCTTCTATAGCTTCATCAGTGAATTTCTCGTTAAAGGAACAATTTTTTTTAGTGGAACCTTTTTTCAACTAGGAATCACTAGCATCTTCAACGGGGTTATCATCAGTATCAATATTACCCATTTGTTGTATTTCTCGCTGAGTTTGTAACTCACCTGAAAGTTGTTTTATTTCCTCTTTGGTTTTTTCAGTCTCTGTAGCAATCTTTCCTAATACATCAATAATAGGTACTGCTCCCTCATTAGGGATGTCGCCGTATATAGCACGTTCTGTTGCAAGTTTCATATCTTTAGTGGCTTTAGTTACAGGGGCAAAAAGTTGTTCGCTCCCAATAGAAAAGTCAGTCTGCGCTTGCTGTCTAAGTTGTAGTTTATCTCGCACGTTATCTCGAATTGGTATAAACTTTTTCAGTAACGCTAACCTCTCACGGGCTAGTCTGGTAGTTAATGCTTCTGATGTCATTATTGGAAATGCTAACGTTTTTTCAATTGTGGGTTTCAATGCTTGCATTTTCAGACTCATCAATCAAACGTCTTATAGATTTCACTTTCAAAGCAATCTCTGACCGAACTTGGTACTGGTCCCCGAGTTTCTTTCTAATTGCTTCAACTATACTAAATAGCCGATTGAATAAATTAATATCATTGTTAGACACAGAAGCACTACCCGCTATTTGGATTCTTTTTATCAGTGAATACATTTTAGGTAGAACATATCTTCCATGTTTCAATTGTATATCAATTTGTTCAAATTCATTCAAAAGTCTGTCTTCATTCAAAAATTCAGAAAGTACGATTCCTTGATTTCGTAAATTTGATATTTCTGTGATGATAGATGTAATATCTTGAAATTCCATTTATTGAATATTATTAATAATGTATTTGTATCTTTAAAATATTTTTATATATAAAAAAAACAAACAAAACATATACAATGCCCTGTCTCTTCCTCATTCGAGTTCTGAGGCAAGAAAGGCATACATTAAAGACTTATACAATACCCTAACTCCCCAATCGAGTTCAAGGGCGGGTTATATGGGTATTAGACGTGAAATCCAAGTGATTTCTTTACAAACATTGAACATATAACATGAAGCCTCATTTGGCAACCTCTTTCACGCCAAACGACGTCAAAGAGGCCCAGAGGGGGGACAGCACATTCTTGGAACTCATTTAGTGCCTTCGCATTATATAAGCCCAAGGGCCACAAACATAGATCTCCCAATTGGAAGCTCTAACGTAACAAATGCTATATTAGGTCTATCGGAAGATATGTTGTGGGGGGGGGACAGTACATTACATATAGGATGGTTATATATACAATGAAATGATAGGATGGTAAGATAGGGACAGTACAGGACGATACAAACATGAAACGACGGGGCGGACCTACACCCAATCTACCAATCAAAAGCAACCCAAGAAATTAACCATGGTTGCAGTTGAAAAAATTCAACCACACCATGTCAATAGCGTGGGAGTTTTGATTGGCTTCGTAAAGCCCCAAATTTATTACGGCTCTTATTATATATAAGATGACTAATACTGCAGTGTCAATGTGTAGGTGTGTATTTATTTTCCTAGCATTTCATAATGAAAATTGTGTAGTAATTTCAATGGAAGCTAAATATTTAAATAAAACATTAAAACAAGAAATACAACTGTTAAATAATAGCAATTTTTTTTTATTAATTTCTATAATATTACGATTAAATAATCGTAATAATAATGGATTTACATGACGAGATAACTCTGTCATGGGGGATCCCCTGTCAATTCATGACCTGCTATTCGAGAAAGATATTTTTCTGTGTCATTGGATAATTTTATTACATGTAGCCACACTAAAAAAACTAAATTACATGTAATGCGCTTTACTATTTTGACCTCACATACAATCTATTTTAATTTGTAATTACAAAGTAATTTCATTTTCATACAAAATCTAAACAACGCTGTTAAGGGACGTAATTGGGATTTTTAAAAATTCTATTAATAGAACCTTGACCTTTTATAATAACCGTAATAATAATTTGGATTCACGGCCATACATAACTCTGTCAAATTGTCTACCCTGTACAGGTTTTTCCAACAAAACCCTAACTGCTGTTCTCAATACAGTCTTTAGAAACAAGAAACAATAACACAAAATCAAAATCCGTACAACCTGATACGTATATATACCGAGTTAACTATTAAATACGTACATGAGATCACACACATCATTTATTCAATCCAATTTCACATGTGTTTTCTACGTTTATCTCGCACGAATTACATATCCGGGAATCAATATCGAAAGTAGGATAGTCACGTGACGATCAGTAGTAATGAGGGGAAATACGGAACAAATTAAAAAAATAAAAAAAAATAATTTATTAATAGTAATTATTGAGGAGTCATTTCATGCGTATGAAAACTTTATTCTTATGTCCATTTTTCTTGAGATAGCTGTTTGATAAATCCCTTCAGCAACTATTTGTAAAGAAGGAAGACATAATCCAAAATATTTTCCCCCCAGCATACATTGAATGAAAAACTCTTTCTTCATTCGTCGCTGTATCAAATGATTTAACTCCCCTGCGTCGTTTGGAGTATTTCCTGTCTTTCCTCTTTTTGTATTCTCTCTTTGAGAAATACATTGTAATTTTCAAGAGAATTATTTTTAATATTAGAATCAATGTGATCAATAACACAGCCAACTTTAATCGGTCCCATATAACATCTCAAAGACTGCCCTATGACAGAGATATCCCTTTCTTCCAGCAGTAATTGCAAGTATCCCTGATTATTAACAAAACCAATTGGTTTTTTCAGTCTACAGTGTCTAACAACACCATTACGAGATGATTTTCATAATTAACGAGCGTATTGGATGTGGTCTGAATTCTTGCTCCATTTATATAATAATACTATTTGTCTAATTCATTATTTGCTTTAATTATAAATCTATTTAAATGTAGTCTTGAGGGGTTTTTATGATTTTGTCTTTGACAGAGTCATGGTAGGGTCAATGATAGCGTTTTTTTTATTCGTTTATCATAATAACGTTTTAATTCTCTACAACCGCTTACCCCCACAATTGATACATAATTGTGATTTTCCTCTCACACCCACCCCACAATTTATGCATGGGGACGGGCCTGTCGAATTATTTCTGACACTCTGTAAGTGATATCCACAGAATTCACCTCTACACGATTTATTGCATGGGGTTACTGATCCAATCATAAGCCATTTGCAGTGATTCAGTATATATAAACAAAATTTTCTATTTAAATACTTGTCTTATTTATATGAATGAAGAATTCAAGAGATTATCGACAATCAAGCCTTGGAAAAATATTAAATTCAATCTTGATAGAACCCTCGAAGACGTACCAAAAGAGAGAATAAATAACAGAAGTCTGATTAGAAAAATACGAGATTGTGTTCATGAGTTTAAACAGGACGGCGCATCACACACCTGGTCAACATTTAAAATCGATGGTATTGTTGATGCTAGAATGAATGATGAAACAGCAGCTATGATACTATCACAACTTGGCAATAAACGGTATTTTCACAGAGTGAAATTCATTATCAATTTAGAATCGGGCGAATGGGTTATAAGAGACAGGTTTGAGCCAATTCTCAAAGATAGGACAACAGTCATTGTTAGCCGTGATTCCGGACCAGGGCTGTGTTAACTGAAAAAAAAAAAAAAATAATAAAAAAAAAAAAAAAAATAAAAATTGATAAACCATACTATGAAAAAGCGTATCCAGAAACAGCAATCGTTTATGGGATGTATCCGTTAAATAAGAAACCTGACATTGGAAAACTAGCACCAATGAAACAGTCAACGTCAGTGGAAAAGCCACTCAATTGTGTGGCACAACGTGTCATAGAACTCTTTACAAATGCACTCCGTGGGAATAAATTTACCGATCTAAGACATAAAAAATAGATCAATGGGAGCTAACAGTGAAAGAGAACGGAGCAACTATTTCCGATATAGCTAGATTGGAAAAGTCGTTGAGATTTCCGATAACCGTTTCAACGATAACCGGCGAAGTATTATACGAATCGAAATACAATAAAAACGGAGCTCCAATCAAAATTATTGATCATAACAAACACGCATGGACATCCGCGGTTACAATATTCCCGCGAGACAGAACAGTGAAGTATATCCCAGAAGAATTCACCAAGGATGGCATTCTCACTGAAGAAAGAAAAAAACAAGAAAGATTGTTCGATGCTATTGCTAGTTTGTGTAAAAACGACCCTGTATCAGTATGGCTACTTCATAGTTTTGAAGATGAAGAATGTCAATTCAATCAATTTGTGAGACCTAACGGTGAATTATATCGTAGTGAAAGTCTACATAATAGGATAAAAAATCTAGCAATAAGTCTCAGTGAAAACGCTAGCGTTTTTAATGGAAAATCTGAAGATTACGAACAGTTACTTACAAATTGTTTTACATTCCATCGGTTGCAGCTCATTTGCAAGAAAGAAAATAATTGGAAACCAACACGAAAAGAGTTTTTACAGGATGTTCAATCCAGGTGTCTGGAATATTATCATGGCGGTCTATGGAACGTTAAGTACAATCGTGAAAGTATGATATCAGTTGATATCGTTGCTTGTTATCCAGGAAGTTTTCTAGAATATGGATTCGCTGGTGAGTATTTTAAACGGTTTGACATCCACACAAGAAATGACTCGCGTTGCTATTAATGGACCACTGCCTGATTTTGATTTGACCGGTTTTGCTTGCGTAGTAATCATTGAATTCGCTGAAGGACTTCATCCGTGTTGTTATGTTTGGATTGGTAAGACACAGGACTGAAAGGATGTGGGTTACCAATAGTGTTATTGCGATTTATGATTGTTTGTAAAATGTTAGTTTCGTTGATTTGTCAGCGAAGCGATTATTTCATATCAAAAACAAACCAATGTCTGGTTACCAGAAACCAGAATGTCCTTGATAGTTATTAATCGATAAGTCTAGAAAACATATTGATGCTGACGAGGAGTACATCATTGAATGGTCAAAAAAAGATATTTAATCAACGAAATAATGAAGCAAAGGATCTCGGCCGAAGAATAATCGGTAAATTTACACAAGGTGGAAAAAAAATTCAACTTTAAAAGACAATCCTCACGATTGATTATAGATGATGCCGAATACGACTTCGTTATTAAAGATGCAGTAGAGAAAAATAGATACGCAAATTGTAAAAACAGCCTTTTTGTCCCAATAAAACAAAGTTAGGTAGAAATTTGTTACTTACAGTGATGGAGAAAGCTCTGCATATCTACATTTGAGAGCTTCTATGCTGGGTTATGCATCTATCAATTTATTTGCAATGATAAATAGATTTCCTAGTATTAGCAGTTAGAGTTGCAATTGATTCAATGTATGTCGATAATAAAAATATATCAAAGAGATAACTAAATTTACTAATAGCGAAGAGACTTGGGGAACATGGCGAATTAAACATGAAATACAATGCAATTATTCTGAATCAGCAGACTTGATGTTTATTAAAAGCAGTTCCTGAAGAATGATAATTCTATCAGTGAAAAATCCGATGGATTTTCTATGTCTAAAAGCACCACCGATATCTGATCCAATTTGTAGATATAAAACAGTTTATTTAAACGGTTGTGGTGGATCTGGAAAGACAACACGTGCGATAGAATTTATATCGAGAGAGAACGTCCATGGCCTGGTGGGGATTTGCTACTCACACCAACCCATAGACTAGCGAGAGAGATCAAACAACGCCAAAAATCCAAAGGATTTTCCGTTGAAGCTTGCACGTATCATAGTTTTTTTTTCGATACAAGGGGTGATGGCTTGGACTCCTTAGCGAATGGGTGAGAAATTTATTCCAGCGGTTATTATTTGGGATGAAGCATGTACTGTTTCAGAAGATGTATTAAAAATGTTTTTTGATTGGTTGTTGCAAAATAATACAAAGTTATATTGTGCGGCGATCATGGTCAACCACCACCATTTTTTGGTAGAAGTCCACATAATTGGTTTTAAAAGGATTTTGTTGATTATTACGAAGAAATTGACACGGGACTAATAGAGCACTCGATGAGCAGTTATCGTGAGTTTAAAAAACTAATTTAGATTACAACCCGATAGAATTCAATGTGAAGTAGCGCGTGTCAGAGGAAAAACAAAAAACAGGAAAAAATGGAAGAATTTGCTCGTAGGTATATTTCAGATGATCTTACTATCGAAAAATTAACTCAAATAAGCTTTTCAGTAGAGTCGGTAGCTTATCAAATAACTAAAGAAAAAAAATTTGGAAACCAACTAAGAAGAAATTCATTAACGATGTCAGAGACAGTTGTATTGAATTTTCACATGGCGGATTATGGAACGCCAAATATAAGTTAAACGAAGATATTAAATCCGTTGATATGATCGCGTGTTATCCAGGATGTTTTCTTGGACATGGCGAATGTCATACATATTTTTTGCGTTTTGGTGTTCCTGATCATAATATGTTAAGAAGATCAGTCAATGGACCATTACCTGATTATGATCTAACCGGGATTGCTAAAGTAATATGATTTAAACTCGCTGATGGCCTTCATCCTAGTGTTTATTTATGGTTTGGAAAACATATGGCTATATAAAGAAATGGAAGTCAACCGTGACGCTAAGATGGGCACTAGATAAAAAAATATTAACTGATCTAATAGTATCAGAGATAGTATTTAGTAGTAAAAAACAGACTGATATTTGGTTGCCAACTCCGGATAAAGATAAAAATTGGAATATAGAATTTCTTCGAGATTTAATCGATAAAGAAAGCAAAAATACTAATAGAATTGCAATAGGAAAATTTACGCAGGGAGAATATGACAATAATGATATTCGTCGGAGAAAGACTGCTAAATTGATATTTGATCAGGGTGAATTAAAATTTGTTGTTGACGATGCCGTATCTAAAGGTATATTATTTAAGAAAACAGCTGTTAAATTATCATCTGGAAAAGATTTTGGAACTATTGTTGAATATCTCAGCGATGAAATGCTGCAATATGTTCATTTACGCTCATATATGTTATGCTATACGATGATAAATTTATTTTCTATGTTAAGTAAATTTCCTCCTGAAATTGCGTTTAGAGTTGCAACTGACTCATTTTATGTCAAAAAAGAACATCAGCATATTGTCGATAAATATCTCGGAGATGGAAAAACATGGGGAACCTGGAGAATTAAAAATGAAGAATTACATAAATATAATGAATCAAATGATTACGAGGATATGCCAGAATATCATGGTAGAAATGTAAACATTTCCAATGCTAACATTATTGACAAATATTCAACAGCTCCGAGTGTACATGATCCTATAGGCCGGCATAGAATTATATATTTGAATGGTCCAGGTGGTTGCGGTAAAACTACTAGGGTTATGGAACATTTCGTTGTATTAAAGATAATTTGATTATACTAGCACCAACTCATCGTCTTGTCAGATATTTTAAAGAAAAGGGATTTAATGCAGATACTTATCATAATTATTTTAGATACAGCGGTGGAGATTGGTCACCTGAACGAATGGGAACAAAATTTATTCCGGAGATAATACTCTGAGATGAGATTTGTACAGTACCTGAAAAAACAATAAAATGTTTCTCACGTGGCTAAAAACGAAGAATACAACTATAATATTATGCGAAGATCATGGTCAACCTCCTCCATTTGACGGTAAATATCCACATGAATGGCTCAAGGAATATGTTGATTTTTTACGAAGAAATGAACGTAGATCGTAGATCACTCGATGAAGAATTAACTAGATTGAAAACTACAATAAGATGTACAAGTGATAGTAATCAGGCCGTTGTATTTCGCAGAACGGTTTTAGGTAATACATTTGATGAATGTTTAGATAGATGGAAACCGTCAGATCTGGTAGTAACAAGCAGAAAAAATACCAGAGATATTATCATAAAAAGATTATTCTCGATTCATAAAAATAAATTTTCTAACGAACTTATACCTTTACAGTACCGTCCAAAAGATACTAGATTGCAAAATATTCTCGTTGATATTCCCGGCAATATTTCTGTGGAGCAAAACAATTAGTTTTAAACGATATTATTGGCGTAAAACTTTCGGATGTTTTAGGTGCATTAAATATGGAAAATTCACCATGGCGGTTAGGATATGCGTCAACGATACATTCTACTCAAGGATTAACTATCACGGATACAATTTTATGGATCATTGATGATTTCATCGAGTGGGATAATTTAGTATATTTAGCTGTTAGTCGTGTTCGTCGAATTAATCAACTCAGACGAGTAGAATTAGATTACCGGAATTATTTTGAATTTTTCGGTGGAAGTTGAGTATCGTCTGGAATAACTAAGAGCTGTTCATATGTAAAATTTCTTTGCGGTGCATCAAAATCTAATGTATAATATGTCGGTCTATATATCGAAGAATGAATTCCGTATATTTTATGCACTGAAGTGCTCCATATAGGATCGGTAGATCGTCTAACACCACCTTCCAATTCACCTGGCTCATATAAATATCTTACTGTTGAATCCCATGGAATCCTTTTTTCTGGAGAATTTGGGATATTTGCTGGTTTTATTTTTTTGCCTGATATTCATCATTAATTGTTTTTATTACTGCCGGAAGTCTTTTAACCCATTCTGTTGATCTATTTTGCTGAATAAATTCTTTTGCATATTGATAACCAAATCATTTATCTGGAAGAGTTTTATTAAACCTCTCAACAATAGCTTGATCACGATGGATTTTTGCATGTCCACGCCTGATAGTAACATTTTTTTTTTGCCATTACTGATGAAACTTCACCACGAAATTCATTACCCGGATCAACCTGAAGTAAAGTTGGCAAAGTAAGTTGACCACGTTTGTAAATCTTTTCAAATGCTTGTGCAACTTCTGCAGATCTTTTCGTTAATAATGGTTCAGCATCTTTGTATCGAGTAGCTATATCAACTAGAGTTAACGCATATTTATAGCCATTATCATGTGGTAGATGTAAAATATCAGCCTGATGAACTTCATTTGGGATGTAAACGTCAAATGATCCGTATTTGATAGATTTTGGTCGAGGTAAATAAATCTGCTATATCGCCTGTTTAGAAAGCCATTCTTTTGCAGTATCATATGGAACTCTAGCCGCGGCGGTTAATTTATCTATAGCAGATCTACCTTTCCAATACCCCTGCGGAGAATAATAATTTTTTTCATCCTTTTTTCTGCCATTATTTAAACACTTGCACCAACTAACAATTTACCTTTCATTGCGGATTTAATAATCCATGTTGCAACTTTTTCTCTGAAATTTTTATTTTTTATTGAATTTAATGCATGAATTAAGTTAACATCAGCTAGGTGTCTTTGTTGCAAATCATTACTTTTATACGCAATATCATGTATTCGACAGGCTTCATCTATGTCATTTACAGGAAATTCACCCGGATTAGGTTGATCATTTTCATTTAATCTGATATCTAACCGGGTACCTGGTCCGCAGTAGCTATATCCTGGGAGATGTTTTTCACCAGGGTATTTAGCCCAAGGGAATCCGGGGAGTTTTGTGAGCTTTCCGGCAATATCTCCTCCACTTTTTTTTATAAATCTAAACTTTTTTGTACCGCATGTAGCACATATCCCAGTAGCGGCATGTCTATTATTTTTAGTTACAATCATCGTTAGGTCATTTGTCCCTGTACGTGTCTTACATTTAACACAATATAAATCCATAATATTATTATGATATAATTAAATGGAAGTTCTTGACTTTTCAGCAAAAAAAGGAAAACCGCCTATTAAACATCATGTAATGCTCCCAAATTCAATTCGGGGTATTATTATAGGGCCATCAGGGTCAGGTAAAACACAGCTTTTACTTACATTAATAATGAAATACACCAACTGGGACAAATTATATCTAATAGCACCTAGCGCAGATGATCAAGATTGTTATACAGTATTAAAAGATTTTAATTCTACAACAGCGGAAAACTTAGGATTTGATCCGGTAGAATTTATACATGATGTAACCGAATGTCCTAACGAAGATTATCTCGATGTATCTTTAAATAATATGATAGTATTTGATGATGTCATGCTAGATAATCAAAAAAGTCCAGCTTTGCTATTTTCCCGAGGGCGTCATAAACACGCTGACATGTTTTATTTAACTCAACGATACACCCAAATACCTAAAGTTATTCGCGATAATTGTAATTTTTTATGTGTATTCAACGGCGTAGATATACATACATTGCGAAATTTTTGGCAAACATGGTGTTCAGATATGGATTTTAATAAATTTAAAAGTTTCTTTAGTCATGCTCAGCGTACCCCTCATGGGTTTATTACAATAAATTTACATGATCCTAGGACAAGATATCGTATCGGATTGGATAAAATTTTCGCCTAAAAATCTTTCACCATATAGTCATACCTCAGGGTCACCCCCGGCCAGGTCACCCGGACATGGCAGCTTTCTTTTTAGTCTTAGATTACCGAAATGCAGCTTCATAGCTGACTATTTGGGATGGGGGGGTTGGCGGACGGAAATAATTTGGTCGGTTCAACCCCCCTGCTGCTGGTATACTTAAGGATGAAATAGGTTACAAATTGTTCACACTGGGTCTGTAGCTTAAGATGCGTGCCTTTAAGAGCACGATGTGCACAATGATAAAAGTCGCTGACTTCAAATGGGACCCTCTATAACTTCCATTCACTCATCGTTTAAGTAAAACTATTGCCCTTTCTGTCATCACATTACCTAAAATTCTAGAAATGATTCTAAAAGAAGAGATAAAAGATAGGGTAGAGTAAAAAATTATATAACGACACTTAAGGACATATATCGACTTGCACTTTTTACTATCCCGAATAAAAACAAATCAAACGTGGATATTAATATTGTATTTTAGTTAAAGAGCTGGGTTGTGGTGGTAGGGGATGAACTAATTATAAATTATCCTACATTTAAAATTCTTACTTAAAATGTGACCCATGTTTCTCGCCACAACTTTTATTTCAAACATATTCTATGCCAAGTCAGGCAAAGGTTCAGTCGTCAATTCTGCCTGTTTCAACATTTGCCATTTTGTCAACTCGGCACGAACCTGACCTCAACATTTCCAAATGCTTCAAATGTTGTTTATCGTACACGGTGTGAAAATAAGACTGTTACTTTTTAATATGACCGAGTGTCCAGCAAATGCAGAATGTGATCGACGGAAGTTAATAGTATTTTTCCATTACTTATTGTCATTTGATCGACACACTGACTTAACCTAGTTTAATTCCGTGTCACAGATTTTATTTGTTTTGCATTGATTTTCACAGCCACAGCCACACTCAAATGAGCAATGTTGGATTGCTAAGTCTGAATGAAAAATGGTTCAAATTTTCTAATGTTGCAATATATTCGGATAAAGATGAATCGTTGGTTAAATAGTTGTCCAACATGTCAATGATTAATAGAAAGAATAAGCAAATTTTTCTTGAGGGATTGGATGCAAAATACAATAAAAAGGAAACAAACAAGAAAAATAAAAAACAAAGGTAAATCACATACCACATGCTAAACAAGTATTGATCGTACTTTATTAAGTATTATTAGTTCGCTTTCATAAAGTCATGGATTTTAATTCTTTCACCTTAGCGGTTGCATTTTTTTGTTTCCTTAACAAACAAAAAATGTGTTGCTTTACTAGTGCTTTTGATTCAGAATATGTTCCATTCAGAAGTCAATTTATTGTTGTTTTCTGTTCTGGAGTTAGAATATAAATTGACAAATGTAACAGTAGCGTGATGGAAACTGAACAAGGTAGTTACGTCTAATGATATCAAGACCAAAAGTTATTTTAAAAAAGAGGTATATTTCTTCATTACCATAAAAATGAAACTGTGCAACGATAAATATCCCATAGCTGGTACTACAAACAACTAGGATCATCCTAGAAATGATATCAAACCCAATCTTTATACAATTTGATTTCCAAGATCAAATATTGAAATATTGCAGGTATATATCCATTGATGGACGCTTTTGTTATTGCCAATAGATGTGAATCATCGTACCTAAAGTTCGTGACAAAGAACAAAATGACCATCATAAGACCCCAGTCTTATTAAAGCAGCTATCGGTGTTCAACGAAAGCTTTGCGTTGGCTACATTATTTGTGTAAAACTAAATAGGTGTAAGGATGCACATATAATAATCGGTGTTGCATAAACAACAGATTGTATTTGCATTGTTCTTGGAAGGATTTATAAAAACCGTATACGAATTTCAGAGATGCTTATTTCATGAATGACCTATTTAGTTTCCTCAACTCGACTGCAAAATTCATCGTCAGAGTCACCATGAAAGAGTTTCATTACAAAACATACCATACATACGAAATATAGAAAGCTATTAAGTGATATTAATATCATAACACACATATCATAGATATTTTAAAATAAAAAAGAGACAAACAAACCTTTGAATGAACGCGATAGTTTGACCGGACGACGAAACAATGCTACCCGCTTGCTATGTCACGTATATTAAAGCATATTAAGTTCATCCGTTATTTTAGCGTATCCTTAATTGTATAAATATGCTTTATTCTGTACTGGATACCTTATGATATTGACAAAACACATCAGCTTAGAACATATTCACCTGAATAAATGTTTGCCTAAATTTCATGTTTTGACTCCATCAAATGTTGCAGTATTCTGTGTTGCCTCATAATTTGTCATGGAAAGCTGGTCATTACTTTAAGTGATAATTGTTATGTAAACGTTTACGCAAGACAAATACTGTTACCTCTAAGAGTGCACATTTGCATGAACGTGGGTATGTATCAAAATTGTTACATGATCTCAAGCGCGGGTATCGACCTAAAACAGTTACCAAATTTGTCACTTTTCTATCAGAAAACAATACCACCGGGGTGATAGCCCCTCCAATGCAGTGTGTTTGTCAGGCTACGCCAACGAAAACTTTAAAATTGAAAATAGAAGACAGAGGTTTTCGTTACTACTGTTACTCTCCAGACAAAATATGAATTTAGAAATAAACGAGACAATAAAACCACACCAATCTGTAGAAGGTATCACCTTGAAACTCATTCATTGAGCTCAAATGATGAGCAAAACATCGATATTGGTGATTTTGAAAAAGTCTCAGAGTTTGAATCACTAAATAGTTAAGACAATGTCGTTATTACAGTTTATTTGGTTCTGGAAACTTTTTCGAAAACCTCAAAGAGATCATTTGAATTTCTTCTGTAGTGGAGCGAAAAGTTATGGAACAATGTTCAAGGAATCAGAACAGACAACTTCGTCCTAAAATGTTGGACTGATCGTAAGCTATTGTTCCAGTCATGTGGTCAACTTTGACGGTTTAAAGGAAGATTTAACGTCAGGTCAAAATCAAGACAAAATGGTGAATCTACAAAAAAGTTGATTGTTTGTCAGATCATCAAATCAACAGTCAACTCATGGAAAAGTGTATCAAAAGGTATGAGATAAACAAATGAGACTTCCCAATCACAACATGTTTCGTAACGGGCGCAATTCTTGGCATAATATGACTGGCCATCACAGCTGCACCACAATCCCTGCAGTAATGTGGAACTGTAAATTAAAAACATATATGATTTACACAACATACATACTATTTCAACAATTAAAAGCATATTCATTTAGCCAAATTGGCTGATAAATGAAACTAAATCTCGTGCATATTTTGTCAGAGTCCTTCTCACTTGGATGTAAGGTGCAAAACTTGCCAATAAATGACAGAGAGCGGCAAATTCTCTAGCACAGCAACGAGCGAAATCCTAAACGTGCAAAACAGACAATGTAAAAGTTCTTTATCATATGTAAAATATGTAAACTTTTGTATGTCGGTACAAATGAAAAACTACCACAAAAGTTCCAGAACATTTCTCTTCCCATGATAACACTATCATTGATGTAACACTAACTGTAATGGATCACAATCCCAACTGGAAGAGTTCCGAAACCAGAAAAGAAAAGGAATCTTACTTAATAAGCTGTCTTAAAATATTGAAACCAACCGGCCTTAACCAAGAAGACTAGAAAAGCGAAATCACTCGAAAAGAAAATATCATCTTTTCACAGCCAGCACATGTACATCTAATATTTTGTTTGTATTTGCTCATTAGTCACTTACAGTCTTTATTTACTATTACAACAATTAAATGTTACGGATTTAATTTACGGTTACACAAATATACATAAAAACAGATTGTGATATGGTACATCCATTTGTAGTCGATATCAATAGATACACAGTATCCTGGATGAAGCCAACTAGTCGAAACACAACATTTCCAAGCTTTGATTCCAGCAGAAATAGTCACCAAAACGTTTGTAATTTCAACGCGTTTTATGGTTATTGCTGTGTGTGTGTGTATATATATATATATATATATATATATATATATATATATATATATATATATATATATCTATCTATCTATCTATCTATCTATCTATCTATCTATCTATCTATCTATCTATCTATCTATCTATCTATCTATCTATCTATCTATCTATCTATCTATCTATCTATCGGGGCTCCGAGTGGCCTAGTGGTCTAAAGCGCTGTCCGTTACGGATCACTGCCGTCTCACCTCTGTCTGCGTATGTTCGAGTCTAGGATTCGGCGAATGTGGATATGTGAGAAAGCTTGCCAGAAGCTTCTCGTGTTTCGGTGGTTCTTTCCGGTACTTTGCCGGTTTCTTCCTCCACCATTAATACTGGCCGCCATGAATAGTCTCTCATGTGCTGAAAAATAGCGTTAAGCCCAAAAATAACAACAACGAATCTATCTATCTATCTATCTGTATATATATATATATATATATATATATATATATATATATATATATATATATATATATATATATATATATATATATATATATATATATATATATATATATATATATACGCGTCTCATTTTTGAGATTACTTGTGAATTCAAGACCAGCCCCGTATTCGCCAAATTGAGTCTAGAAACAAAATATGTATTCAAGACACTTTTAATTTGTTTTATATTTAATTAGTGCGTTCGACGATTTTTGAAATGGGCCCCTTCGTATGCTAATATTTATTTGGGAAAACTGGAGGGTCAACGCTAAGCATCAGTTGGACTTACACCATGCCAGATGATGTAGAAATGAAGTGGCAATATGGAAAAAAGTCTTGACTAGTTCATATCAAAGGCAAACAACTTGAGTCCATCAATAAAATGTACGGCAGAAATCTACAACTGAAACCACGTTTTTCTAGACACAACAACCAGAATGGTAGAGAACAAACTCCATACAGACATCTACTCGAAAGCAGCCGACAAAACCCAATATCTTCTTCCAATAAGCTGTCATCCAAAATCCTGTATTTTGAATATTCCATATAGGCAGGCATTGAGGATGTGCAGAATTTGCCACGACGACGAAACATTCCTAAAAAGGTCAGAGGAGTTATCTAGACATTTAATTTACCGAGGCTACGACAAAGACCTGATGGCGAAAGAAACCCAAAGGGCTAAAGAAACAATCCTCGACAACTCGACGACCTACTAAACTATGTAGCGACGGAAAAGGCGGATAGGATACCATTTATCTTGAAGTACCATCCAGACAACCCCAGAGTAGGTTAAATCATCGCGAAACACTGGGCAATCATGGAGTCGTCGGACAAACTAAAGTTCATGCTTGCGAAGAAACCTGTAATAGTTTACATGAGAACAAAAAAAGAAACCTCAAGAACATCCTAGTCAGCGTTAAGCTAGAGTCAAGATCTCCCTAGTTAATTTGGCTCCTATGGCGGTAAAAGTTGCAAAACCTCTCAACATATGATAGAAACCAGGACATTTTCTAGCACAGTGATTAGCGAAAATCTGTACCTACATGTACCAAACAAAATGTGCTTAACTCAGAATGTAATTTATCTCATCACATGTAAGATCTGTAGACTTCAGTATGTCGGAGAAATTGAAGAGCTACACAAAAGGATCAAACTTCATAAATCTGATTGGATGATAACGAAACTGTAAAGAAGTCCTGTAAGTGTGAACTTCTCCTCACCTAGCCACACTTTCAGTGATATAACACTTATCGCAATATCAAACAATCCTAATTGGAGTTCCGAAACCAGAAGGAAAAGGAGTCTTACTGGATACGCCACTTTAGAACATTAAAACCAAGTGGTTTAAACTAAAAAGACTAGGAAAAAGACAGCCAGGCAAAGAAAGCTACATTTGGAGGTTTAATTCCCGTAGAAACAGCCATGTAATGTTTTGCAAATGCTACCGTTCTCCTGTGTCATTTGTTTGTCTTGTCTGTTCTGTATATGCCTTTGAAAAAGACTTATTTAGAGTCGAAAGTGCTCAGGCCTGCAATGTTCATTGCCATTTGATTTCACACACACACACACACACACACACACACACACACACACATATACATACATATATATATATATATATATATATATATATATATATATATATATATATATATATATATATATATATATATATATATATATATATATATATATATATATATATATATAAAGAAATATGAGGCTTCACTATAAGATAAGGACAATAACCGGCTCGATTATTATTGTTACACAAACTTTTATTTCTATATATATATATTGTTGCTATTTCCTGCTATTGATCATAACTTAAAAGAGATTAATTATGTTCTTATATTTGTTTTAAGTGTTTATTTTGTGTTTGCAAACCGTTTATGTCCTTGCAGATATATTCTTTAGCTTAAAAAGTAGAGAAATCGTTTTGAATTGAGAGAGAGAGAGAGAGAGAGAGAGAGAGAGAGAGAGAGAGAGAGAGAGAGAGAGAGAGAGAGAGAGAGAGAGAGAGAGAGAGAGAGAGAGAGAGAGAGAGAGAGAGAGAGAGAGAGAGGATATATGGAATATATGTATGTATATAGTTTTGTAATACGTTTATTTGCTGAAACATTTTTCGATGAAAGCACAACAGTATCGTTTAAGACTGATGTGCGTTTTCTTGAGGAAAGGAATTACTTTCAGGAATTGCCACTACTTTATAATTTCAAATTCACCACAGAACCAATAATGAATGTCAATATAATTTTAAAAGTCAACAATATCCCAAATTTTAACAAGGGTTTGCATTAGGGGAATTTTTTTATGATGACTCAATACTGAACAATTGAGGGAAATAGACGGTACACAAACGGCGATTTAAACAGAGATTTCAATCTAATTCATGATTGGGCTATTGCAAAGTGCATATTATGAATTCTTACAATATGTTGTCTCTTGTTCAGACGTCCTAACCAAGGAAATTAGGAGACTTACTAAAGATTATACATTAGTAAATCATCTGACTGAATGGAATGGAAAGGAAAGAAATTAAAGATGTGTGAGCTGATACATATATTCCCCTTTAGTGTACTGTATATATTTAGGTTCAATTTGTCACATGGCGTGCTATTGTTTACTATTATGCACACTAATAAATGCTTAGCAGTTTTTAAATACATTTGTTAGTCACATTGACGTAAAGTTTACAATAGCTTAGGTAGGATGGGATGAAGGAAATGTAGAGTTTTGAATGAGATTACTAAAGGCGATTATTAAGGCATGATTGGTTGGGCACAATTATTTCTACGTAATGGTCATACTTATTGATATATATATATATATATATATATATATATATATATATATATATATATATATATATATATATATATATATATATATATATATATATATATATAATATAATGCGAAGGCCAACGTGGAATTAATTAACAATATTAGAGCTTGGATAGATTTTTAAATGCATATACTAACATTTCTCAGTGCAAGATATATTGCTGTTTATGTAGTTATTAAGAATACAATTGGACGGACCTATTTGTACAAAGTTTTGGCATTTTATCATACTTATTTATATATATATATATATATATATATATATATATATATATATATATATATATATATATATATATATATATATATATATATATTGAGTGAATTATGTATTTTATTTACAAATCCCTGAATGCAGATTGCAAGGAATTAGAAATAGAATATATGTGAAGCTACATTTGTTTCACAAATCATTTAGGCTTTGAAAACTATCTTCCATTTAAAAGTTATAACGCTCAAGTAGTAGAGGGAAATGAGGGTTTCGGCCCACTTTATCTTTTTACCCTCCAAACAAGTATAAATTATAGTCCTAAATTTCCCCCCACCCCCCTTCTCAAAATAGTGAAATGAGGGTTTTAGCCCACCGCCACCCTCCCCCTCCCCCACCCCCGCCAAACCCTCATTTCACTATTTTGGAAAAAGGATAGTAGGGGATAATTAGGACTATAATTTATACTTGTTTGGAGGGTAAAAATATAAAGTGTGATGAAACCCTCATTTCCCTCTACTACTACTATGTAGACAGGTATTTTGTAACCAGACAAAACAACAGGTGTTGGAATGCGATAAGCTCTGTCAACAGAAGTGACGAATTTGTTAGAACAGCGTATGTGTGGAATATGATTATTCTAAAGGCGGCAAATAGATTTTACCACAAATTTTTTATCAGATAACAGGATGAAAATTAAACTGTGCATTAGAACGTTTCAGTTAACAAGGTGGAAATTAAACTAGCATTAGAATGAAAATGATATTATTTTATACCTCATTACCAACTGTTAATGTCTCAACTGTAGATATCAAAAATATTTCATTATCATGGTAATAGAGGCTAAACTTTATTTTACCGCTCACATAACGATGGGACTCAAACAAATCTTTTATTTGTGATTTGTTAAGAGGGTATTTTTTGTCGATAAAATACACCTTTGACCGATCAAGATCAATTGTAAGTTTCGTGTATTTATGCTGACTAATCGGACAGTGAAAGTTGTTAAATTCCGCTAGCAACTTTTGATACAATTGTTCGAGATAATTAAAATACTCGCTGTCATCAGATCTGATGAGCGAAAGTTTTAACTTGTCACGGGTACCACTAAAGCATATGCCTGATGTTTCATTATTAATTTCAACTGTCAATGGTTTGCCGTCCATCATTAGATATTTGATTTTGCTACTGTAGCTATTTGTTAGTGTCAAATTTTCAAACATTATTTTTAAAGTTTAGATAAAATTTTAGTTTGCAAAGATAATGTCAAATATATCTCTATCATCATGACAATACCCAAGTGCAAATGTATCTACCCCATTTTCGCAATAACGTTTATCATCAAAATTGCTCAAACCGCGTTTGATAAGGACATCTGTTTCGAGCTTATGATGATTTGTCCGAATTGACATAGCTCTTATAAAACTAACACCGCCATCAAGCGCATACTTGTAGTCATCAAATTTTATAAACTTTTTAACAAAATCGCGATGCAGACCTTTTGCTTTTTTTGTTATTTTATTATTGTCTAACAATACGGCATACATTTTGCTGCGTAATCCGATAAAGTATTTGATAGCGCTCGAGTTCATTTCATCTTTGAACTTACCAATAACCTTTTTGTTTGTGTCGTCATGAAATTTACTGTCACGTGGGTAATCAGAAAGATCAAATAGATATCTATTATCATGTATATCCTGATAGACGTCCTCACATTCGATTTCATATACGAGCGAATCAGTATCAGTAAATAATAATCTACTAGCCGGCCATTGATTTTTAACAAAATTATAATGAAAATCGTACATCAGCTACTTTGATAAATCTAACACTGATGCTCCAACGAAGATCGGCTTGTTTAGTTTTAGATTTGTTTTTCTTCTTTGTATCGCAACAAGATTCTCATTAAAAATTTTCATGCTCACAAAATCATCGTCTGACACAAGCTTGTTTCTGCGATTGACATCATTGACTAGTTCGATATTTACGCGTTTCCTAATATTCTCCATCGTCTTACCAAAAACAGAATTGTTCATCAGTTTGAAAAAGTTTTTCTCAAAATCAGTTTTTGCCGCAGCTCTTCTTGTAGTGTTCGAGTTAATATAACCTCTCATCCACGGTGACTGATTAAATTTTAGTACGCGATGAACTTTTCTCAACACAAGACCAGCATCGACTGCTTGTTTTAAAACTTTGTAATGCAAAACATAATTACGTTTATGAAGCAAATTTGGTACTAGTTTCTTTACCATAGAATGTTGTCTTGGTAATGCTGACGCTTGTTGTTCTTCTGATAACAAACTATATTCTATAACCATCGATTCCGCGCAGAAAGGGTAATCGTTATGCAATTTTTGTAGCGAAGTTGGATAATCGAGATCAACTTCAACGAAATACGAAACATCGTCGGGTATCTTTTTTTCTGTCTCTGATAGAAATTGATCAGCCGTGATCCAATGAAAGCCACCAAGAGGCATTGGTTCTGCCATCGAATACCCGTACAAGTTATTGCAATTTAGATAAACTATATACTTCGAAGGAAGGTCAGGATTATACTCTTTCAAATATTTGTTGTTTGCTTCAGCATACTTCTTCGTTATCACGCTAATATTACGATAAAATTGAACATATCCACGTCTGTCAGTAATTCCAACCTTACCTTACTAAACTTTAACAGAGCATCCCATGACAGTCCGGGGGCAGAATAATACCAGCAAGGATCTAGTCCGTAATTATTATAACTCACTTCTCGAAAACTTTCAAAAACATCTGCTAATAATAACACGTCAGTTTTCAAATACAAATCGTGATAATCACCAAAAGTCTCACAATCAAACTCTTTCCAGATATCTTGTGCATACTTGTACTCGTCATCAGTTATATTTTCATTTTTAAGTTGTGAGTAAAATTTGTCTTTGCTAGGTAAAGATGTTTCATCAAATTTACTCCAATCGTCGAGATATTCGTATGGAAAAACTCCTTTTTTAGCTAATAGATTAAATTTATCTCCAAAACAGTCTCTTAGGTTATTAAATTTACTACAACCTTTTACTAGCTCATCTAACGATGCTGCCATAAACTGCAGGCTGTCAATAAAACGTAATTTACCTAGCGTAACTGACATATACTTTTCAAAATTATTTGGGATGCATTTGATGATGTTATCGAGTTTTAGACGAGATTTTATATCAGGATCACCAAAAGCTTCTACTATAATATGGCTATCATATCCTCGAAAATTGTGAAGAATAACTGGAATAAAATCTGGAGCGTGAAATTTTAAATTACACTGGTCATGAGCCGCTCCACGATACTGTCCGGTCAAATGGCAATGGTCACGTACTTTTTTGTTGTCAGTATCAAAAGCTTTTTCACAAATATAACAAATTTTCGCTTGCTCGTGATCAGATTCTTGTTGAGGTGTTAATTTTAACATTGGAGTTACTTTTTTCAAACGATAAGTAATATTATCAACTTCATTAATCAACTGCTTGAGAAGCCAAACAGCTGGATTTTTACCTCGATAGAGTTGGATTGGTTTAGATAATCTCGAATCAGCGCAACAAACTACCTTGTACGCTACTCCGCACGGAACATGATTTTGAATTTTTCTTGTACTCGATTGGTTAGGATCATTTACTACGCCAAGTACAGGTTGAAGTAAGCATTCGAAATCGACGTATATGACGAAAGGAATTTTTAGTTTATGATTATGATGGACAAACTGTAATACGCTATCTTTTTTAGATGGCATTGTTATTCTTTGTACGTCACTACAGTACTGTAAATGCTTTTGTAATGTTTCATTGTCTCTACAACCGTGCAAGCAGCGATAACAAAAGAACTTTTTGTTCCTATTTTTATTGTACTGTTTACCAACTAGTCCGTTAAAGTTTTTAATCCAAATGTAATGATTTTTATAAAACAGTAAATTGATAGTCGATTGTGAAGCTTTTTCTGAAATATATCTCGGATAGACATTTTCTTTTTCATCTAATCCGAAAACGTTAATCGAAATATTATTTTGCTTTTCAAACTTTGGTATTTGATTTTCAGCCACTGGAAAGTTAATATCTTTAAAATTTAATCTTGACACGTGACTGATATATTTTTCAACGCGATCAGCGTGTTTTTCTGCTGGAAATAGTGCGGAAAGAACAGCCCATTGGAAACATTTGTTATCTACGTTTTTGATGTTTATACAACATCTTTTACTTTTTATTTTTGGTGGCAGGTCGATATACGAACTACCGCGTAATGCGTCATATTTCATCGTATGAAACAAAATTTCCTTGATCATTTCAAACTTCCAACCTGAACCAGATTCGGTAAATTCTTCTATTTTTTTTGAAATTTCTTGGTGTATTTCATTAGATAGTGACAAAAGATCAGTCCCAAGCAAAACACGTCTAGATTTTGCGTTGATGTAAGGGTCTGCAATTTCCTTGTTAGTAGATTCTTCCGTCACAAGTAGTTTTGAAAATATAACGTGATATTGCACTAACAATCTTAGACCCTTGTGTTTTTCAAGCTCACGTTTTACAGTCGTCTGTAGCAGATGAAAGAGATTTGTTTCAGAAAAATTTAATAAAACGTTTTGATTATCAAACTGATAACTATTATCAAAACCTGTAAAAGCAGTCGCTATTTTATCAGGTTCTCCCATAAGAATTCTCTTGGCTATATCACGCAATTTCAACATCGCTATACTATAGTCTAATATCTAATTGATAATTTACCGCACACTGCGCATGCGCTAGAAAAACAATTAGAGATAAAAAAATATCACCTATAATATAATGACAGTAAATCTGACAAGCGCACGTGAGCAAGAGGTATATCATGTTTATCCGAAGTACAACCTGTACGCTGGAAATGCACTTGGTTCGGTTATTAATATCATTACTGGAATATCTGTTGGTAAAGCAACGCCAGCGGGTTATACGATTAGTGTAAAGGGAGATAATACTGAAAGAATTACGATGTTTAGAAAAGATCTTATTTACACGTTATTTTGCGATGACATTCCAGAGGGGAAACGAGTATATCATTATAACGGTAAAGTCACTGATGATAATATTGAAAATTTATCCTTACAAGATGAGTTTCAGCCGCATCCGGTCTTTGATTTATACGAGGCTAACGATCGCGGTATTATTAGAAACAGAAAAACTAAAAAAGTTCTTAATAATATGAGCAATATGGGATATATCAGTGTGACTGTTAGAGGAACATTGACAGATCGAGTTTGTTATACTGGTCATAGGTTTGTTTACGAGGTGTTCAACGGATCTATACCCAATGGTCTGGTTATTAATCATATCAATAATGTAAAAACAGACAATCGATTGGAAAATCTGGAGCTAGTGACCCAACAGGAAAATGTGAGAAAAGGACAAAATAGTAATGGTATTAATTTTAGATGCCCCATAAAACCTGTTATTTCGTTAAACCTTGAAACGGATGAGGAGATCAAATTCAAATCAATTACAGCTGCAGTAAAATTTGTAGCTGATGGAGCAACAAAATCAGCTTTTTCAAACAAATATGATGCTAGTATTATTTTTAGATATGATGATTAATTATACTTAACAGTTCGGTTTTAGTCAAACAATGATGAGCAAATGCTATAATATCATCGCAATCAAATTTTAGCGTCGTTACTGCACTTTCATTAATTTTATTTTTTTCTGCTTCTGTTAGTAATATTTTATGAGAATCACCTTGCATTACAATAACGTCAACGGAATATGAACTATAACCTGACAGGCATTTTCTTACCGCTTCGGTCAGTTCGTGGTAGTTTATTATATCAACATGTATGGTAAACTGCACATAACGGTGGTGATGGTAATACTTGTATTAGGACCGAGGGAAGATATGGAAAAGAGCATTTGTTTGTATCTCAGATATAAAGACGATTTTAGTCCTCAACTCAATAAAAAAATCAAAGTGAAAGTTTCAGCTTTATCAACGAAAAAGTAAACAAGTTATACATATATAGTCTTATATGGTAAACGTATGTTGCACTACAAATAAAATGCTAAAGAAATTAATGTATTTTCCACTTCAAGAAAATTATAGGGTATTGGAAAGTCGGAATAAAACCCAATAGACATCACGTACAGTCTCCCGATGAAACATATATACATAGAGTCAACAAAAAAAAGCAACATATTGACCAGGAAATTGGAGAAGAAGAGACGATAAGAGAGGAGACCCACAAAATACCTGAAAGTGCAGAAATTTTAATTACTGTATAATGCTTATTAAGTCATGAAAAATAACAGTGAAACTCTTATGCTATTGTTGCATCAGTTCTCTATTTATAGAACATTGAGAAACGTGTGTTGAAACATAGCAGAAAGAGTCATACCATGTAATAAAAATTATATGTAGAAAATGTTGCAACCTAAAAAATTTAAATTTAAAGATCTACTAGATAGTGTTGAAATAAAAAAACAGCACACATAGTTCTTCATTAACAGATACAGAGCGTAACTTTAAGAACTATATTAAAGATATTGTTCAAAAGTCGAAAGTTATAATTAGGTAAAAGTTGAATTTTTGGTTCCAAAAGCGAACTGCCTTGGTTATTATTATAGATATTGTCATGATTATAGCAACTTTATTGTGCTTCCATGACATATTTAGTAACCCTGGCTGAAGACATGGCAGAAACGCTATTAAAATGTCATTCATGGACAAAGTTAAACCAGGAATTAAAAATATTCCGACCTATTTGCCCAAGTTCTCTGCGATAATAGCAATTGATAATATTACTAAGAATCTTAAAAACAGACTTAGGAAAGCAGGTGGCATGTTTGTTTATTTTGTTGACTGATTATGTCAACTGGTTATTTTAACATTATTAAGCTGATTGTCTGCATCATGATAACAGTTGCTGACAATGCTAGAAAAAATATTCTAATTAATATCTTAATATTAATTGTGCAAAGGTTAATTAATGTATTTCCTGTGACAATATTTATTATTATAAATAAACGTTCGATTGTTTGATTAATGTGTTCTTTAACATCATTGGTGATTACAAATTTGTGTCCTTCTTGTCTATATAGCTTTTACCCACGTTCTCTTCTATTCATTTTGTGACCGCTCCGGTGGCTACTTGTGGTTAAAGCGCCCGCATCGGATCCGGGAAGTAGCGAATTTGATCCCGGTCGTGTCATACAAAGACATAAAAGTATTACTAATAACTTCCTCGCTAGGCGCTTAGCATTAAGGGTTTAGTATTAGGACAGGTAGAGCTGGTGTGTGGATAATGTGACTGGGTTGGACATGATACCGCATATCTGCGGCATGATATTCGAGTGCTACATGTCATTATAAACTGCCACACTGCAGAAATCGTAGCGATAAGACTAAAATTCCTAAGGCTATGCGGAATGTTGTTGTTGTTGTTGTGGTGCTTAACGCCATTTTTCAGCACACGATAGGCTATACATGGCGGCCAGTATTAATGGTGGAGGAAGAAACCGGGAAATCACCGAAAAAAACCACCGACTATATATGCGGAATGTTAAAGCTACGTTAATAATCCAACTCTCTCTCTCTCTCTCTCTCTCTCTCTCTCTCTCTCTCTCTCTCTCTCTCTCTCTCTCTCTCTCTCTCTCTCTCTCTCTCTCTCTCTCTCTCCCATGATGATCTGTTCTGGACAGTGTCAGCTACAAAATGTATACTTTTTACATCGTCGGTCTTTAGATTATTGTTTTATCCTAATTAAACCAATCTAAATATATGGAGATTTGTCAGTCAGATCATTGGCAGCATTTAAATCATTTAAAAAGTTCTTGTTTCGAGGGCTTTTATATTGAGGATCAGATACAGTATAATGAAAAAAGGTAACCGTATCTAAATGTATATGTGTTTGTTTAGAGCTTGATTGGGATGGGAAATATAGTAAGGATCTTGAATATCGATATTAAGCATCTATGATGATATGGATTTTTATCATAATCTTTTTCTCATTCCTTGTTTTTAGAACTAGATACTCATGACTGAAGAACTTACTCGGTCACAGAGAGAGAGAGAGAGAGAGAGAGAGAGAGAGAGAGAGAGAGAGAGAGAGAGAGAGAGAGAGAGAGAGAGAGAGAGAGAGAGAGAGAGAGAGAGAGAGAGAGAGAGAGAGAGAGAGAGAACCATCTGTAGATGATCAGTGGTGCTATGACGTACTTAAATATTTTATTGTAAACGTCGTTATATGAAGTCAGTGACAGTGACGTCGTCACGGGTCAGCGTTTTTGATTTTATCACCGATATTGATGAAGCGCCATATGTGGACGACCTGGATGGACGTATTAATAATTTCATAGTGTATGCTGATATAATGATGGACCAAAAATCAAATCCTGCTATGATGCTTTCCAGAGGCAGGCAAAAAAAATACTGACGTGATTTATGTTACCCAGCGTTACTGACAAATATCTAAAGTGATTAGAGACATTTGCAATATTTTATTTGTATTTAACATAGCTGACAATCATGCTTTGGAAAATATTTATTATAATTGGCGTTCAGGGAACATGGACATGATCAAATTTACAAATTTATTTGCACACGCGCAAGCTATCCGTTTTGAATGTATAATAATAAATTTACATGATCCTTGGTCGTTATATCGTAACGGACTTGATAAAATATTTGGTTAATTAGAGCAGCAGAGAGGGTGGACTGATAAAATTACGCCAGGGAGTGTATAAACGACCACGCATAGCATTTACAAACATATGTATCACAAAAGTAACAGCGTGAACTAACCCATATATAGAGAATCTAAAAAATTAGAGGTTCGGTTTAGCGTTATTGGCTTATATATTTTGGCTTATTTAGAATGATTTTCATGTTTAAATATTTTTGCTTAAATCATAATTTGTAGGATTCACTCTCTCTGCTGCTATAGACGTCCCATCTCAGCATTAGCTATAAGAATAGGTTGAAAGAAGAAATATTCCAAAGTATGGGAGCTGTCGTTAACATATGCGACAACATGTGATGAAAATTGTTGACTAACACAACTTTTCATGTCTGATCTATGTTGGTTCATACGTTTAGATATTGTTGTCTGGTTTATCCAATATATTGGATGCCACATTTTGTGCGTGAGATTAGATAAATAACATTTGATGGTTGACAATTGGTATCACAATGCATTTAAAATGTTTATTTCGTATTATTTTTACTGAAAGACTTATTTGCATTATTAAAATAACAGTGCGAACAACATTTAGGTCTATTACATTTAGCTGATGATCCTTTGTGTTTATTTTGTTTAGAATTAATTAGGAAATTTTAAAGTGTTTAGGTCTATTTAGGCATACAGTGAATGAAGTATATAAATAGATAGATAAATACAAAAAAGAGGAACAAATAATAGCTCAAATACAAAAACGTTTTCCAACAATATGAGCTTACAAGCGTTCCATAAAGGTAAGAGACAATGTAAATCCAAAAAGAAACAAATATTAAACGTGAACGCTAGGAGAAAATATGGACTTCTATACATTTGAATAACAGGTGGAAAACTATATGCAATTAATAACAATCCCTGATTAATTTGTTACCTTACATTACTATGCACTGTGGTGTTTCGGATGTTTATGTATATGGTTTTACAGTCTTCGATCCCAAATTATATTCAGTCATATACATTAGTCAATTCAAATTAATATACTTATCCAATTACTAGTCAGGAAAGAATTTACGGACTGTATTACATTTTATGTATGTATATCGAAATCTGTCAGAATGACTGAAAACAGAAGTACATTATAGTCCACAACAACAGCACACTATAACAAAACTGCAAAAGAGACTTTACAAATGATGTACATATTTAAAATGTGAGGATGCTCGCTATTGATGAGACAGACATTCATGCTAAAGAACATGCGCAAAGTTTCTTATTGTCTTCAGCATATAGTAAAATTCAGAGACAATTAAATTACTGAGATTCAAGATTCAAATATAGCGATCAAATCAATCGCATTCAATTACTAGGAGCCAATATTTGTTTCCTCTTGATTAGTCATTATATGAAAATCACATAGGACGAGTATCGCACAAATAATGTATAAAATCTACCATTTATTTGATTAATCAATAGTCATTATTGGAAATATTTTGTCAGAGCTTTACCCCTGCAATGACTCTATCCTTAAAGAGAATCCAATAAAACATATTTTATATGGATAATATAAAATTATGCCTAACATTTATAGTTAATAAATTCAAGGTCGCAGCTGAATGAAAATTATCCTATGACATATGCAGTATTCATATCTCTTAAAAAATAATTGAATTAGATAACATATTTGATGTTTGGTATTCCAAAATGTGTTATATGCCTGTAAAGGTTTTCAATTTGATTTTTCTGCAGGAAATATGGAACGGTTATTGTTGTTTTGAATTATGACTTAAAAACGGAATTGAATGTAATGTTCTTTACAGCTTGAAATTATTATATAAATTAGTGTGATTCATATTTAGAAATCAATTTTTCTTTTCATACATGTGAATTATTTTATTCATATTTAACTGCTATCTGTCCTTGACATACATTATAGTGTACTGGTTATACGTTCCCTAAACATTGTTCAGTCGACCCAATCGCTTAGCTACGAGATCATGTGTTGTCACGCTAAAATATTTCTGAAAACCCTTTAAGAGACCACACCATATAGTCAAAATAATCGATTCATTGAGGATTTTCACAATACGAAGGTCAAATTTTTAAATGAACCAGCCGTGTACATATTATTTTGGACAAGACAATTGCTTCTTATCTCTGGATGTTTTTAACTATTTACCTAATTTGCATGCATACTGAAGCACGACAAATAGAGAGGTAAGGCATGGGTCTCTCGTAAATGTTGCACAATAAATAGTTAATATATTACATGTTCTCAACTCCTTACGGTGGAGATACCGAGTGCTTCCTTGGAGTGCACTGCAAAGATATTTAACCTAGGAATAATTTATTTGACATTGCACTGCAGTGAAATAGTGTGTTCGGTATCAAGATCTCTTAAGATGAGAACGTGCATTATTTAGCATGACATAATTTACGTTTGAAGAAAAAGTAGTTTTGATTCTGTCGACTTTGGGATGTTGATTAGGCACACAATGTAATCTTAGATACTCAGGTACTTTAAAAATACTACTACTACTACAACAACAACTACTACTACTACTACTAATTATTATTATTATTATTATTATTATTATTATTATTATTATTATTATTATTATTATTATTATTATTATTATTATTATTATTATTGCCCTGCTTTCTGGTTATTGAATTTCCCTTTGGGAAATATTTGCAAAACAAATACGATTTGCTTGCAAATATTTTGTCAATTATTGAAATCTATATTAATTAAATTCTACAATTTGCACAGTATAATAGTGACTGTTCATCATTTGCCCTAATATACGTAAGAAAAATGCATCTGCATCATTAATCGTAAATCGTAAATGAAGTACTCCTTTTATTTCTGTTTCGTTGTTATGAGTTGCTAAAACTACTAATATAATATTAATCATAACTCTAAGTATATGATGATGACGATGTTGTTCCTTATGTTTATAATAATACCAAGTACTATTGCGCATTATTATCTAGATCTTACCATTCGAAATGTTTGTATAATTGGAAATACTTGTTATAAAACATAGTCACAAATATCTGCATCGACCGGATACGAATGAAGTAATGACCTGATAGTAATTTGTAAACAATCCACAGCACTATAGTTTCCTACTGATTGTTGATTATGCTGTTTGAACAAGAAACTAACTATATGCATGTATTTATAGATTCACGCACAAACGTTTGTTTGAATGTATCCATGTTGTCCTAGTGTTGCACTTAGAAACGACACCGTCTTCAATGTCATGTAGCAGTGATTGTACTTCAAAATAAAGTTAACTGATTGCTTGTGCGAATTTGGCGATGTAAAGGAAGAACATTAAGTGTTGAGATCTTCAATATCTACTTTATTTGTTACCGAGATAACTATGCAGGTTTTCAATCATAAAGTATGCCTTCTATATTTCTTTGTAGCAAATGTGTGATCACTTCGCTCCCAATGATTTTATTTTCCAGAAGTAGACGCAATTTTATTATCTATTAATTTTAAAGAAAAGATTTAAATATATTTTTGTAATAATTAAATATCTACAAAATTCTCTAATAAATATTTTACTCTTAATGGAATGCATTTACATAGAATAACATTTAGATCAAACGATATATATATATATATATATATATATATATATATATATATATATATATATATATATATATATATATATATATATATATATATATATAAATATATATATATATATATATATATATATATATATATATATATATATATATATATAAATATATATATATATATATATATATATATATATATATATATATATATATATATATATATATATATAAATATATATACATATACATATAATATATATATATAATATATAGATATATATATATATACATATATACATATATATATATATACATATATATATATATACATACATATATGTATATATATATACATATATATATATAAACATATATATATACATATATATATATATGTATATATATATATATATATATATATATATATATATATATATATATATATATATATATATATATATATATATATATATATGTTCTAAAACCTTAAAAATCATGTCATATACAACAGTGATTTGTCATAGCCAAATACTGAATAGTAAAGTAAGACCTTTAGTTAGCACAAAAAATATCTTTACGGACCATAATATTGCGGATTTTGTAATGCACGTCAAATGGAGTTTTGGAGCGAGCTCTTAATCGGGCAGTTCATTTCTGATACATCTACAACGGCTGGAGAAGTATTTCAAATCCAATTAAACAACAAGACATAATGGATTTGTATTGCACCTAGCAGGAAGCTTTGTACTTTTCCATAATGGAGATTACTTCCGGTACTTCCCCAAACACTTGAATATTTGCAGTATTCCCAATCTGTCACTCCTTTTTTATATTTATGTCTGCACGTACTTTGCACTGACCATTCTAGTTAGCCTTCTAAAAAGGAATTCAAACTAATATGTGAACTTCATGATTATGTGTGAACTATGGGTTTCTTGTTTGGAAAATCATGCGACTATAAATTAAACTACTAATAGTTACGAGTTCGTTCTGAAAGGAGCGTAAACAGGCACAGTCTATGGGCACCTATAACCTGTAGTCGGAGCTCAATGAGCGTCTTGATGGAAAATCCACATAGCCAGGCTGGTGAAAGTGGGTCATATTACAAGTAATCAGCAGTATTGTAACTCAATTATTCATCAGCACAGAAAAGAAACAATGTCACAATTTAATAAGATTTCAAGTGTATTAAACGCACAGCAATGTTTAATACAATCGAATTCAAAACGAATTTTTCTATCACGTATTTTCTTAAATTCCAAAGTCATAGCAATAAAGATTTGAATTATCATCTGGTTCTCTTACTGTATATATATATATATATATATATATATATATATATATATATATATATATATATATATATATATATATATATATATATATATATATATATATATATATATATATATATCTTTGTTTTCCTTTTGATTTCTGCACAGTGTGAATCACTTTGAATTTATCTTAAAATCTTAAAATATAACCAAACATACAATATTAAATAATAATCGCCCCTTCTCTACTCCCGGCGTTTGTCATTCTGAGACATTAGCAATGTTTCACTCCGGGTAGTATAGTATAGATATATTTTTTTTGCAAAATTATATATATATATATATATATATATATATATATATATATATATATATATATATATATATATATATTATATAATAATATTATAATATATATTATATATTATTTAAAAATTAAAATGTATGTATGTATGTATGTATGTATGTATGTATGTATGTATGTATGTATATATGTATGTATGTATGAATATAGGTATGTATGTATGCATGGATGCATGCATGTATGTATGTATGTATGTATGTATGTATGTATGTATGTATGTATGTATGTATGTATGTATGTATGTATGTATGTATGTATGTATGTATGTATGTATGTATGTATGTATGTATGTATGTATGTAAGTACTCGTTCCTACAAGTGCGTACCCTGTGAATTCGGTAGGGGATATTCTGAATTCACAAACATGGAAACAAGATTAGCTTACCAAGATTTGAGCAGCGTTATTCCATGGACTCCAGGATATTAAGCTGTTGTTTGTATTATTCAAAAACTTCCTTTATCTAACATTTGCAATTCAAAGTTCATTCAAGTATGTGTATCACTTGCTTGCATTTTTTTCACATGTATGTGCCTATTTCGTTGTCATGAAGAAAAGGAGGAAAACATTGACAGATGAATCACTGCATTAAAAAAACTTTAGAATACATTATGCTTGTATGCTAATAAAAAGATAAACGAGTTGCATACCATAAATTATCATATGTTTAAAACGAATATATCTTTAGTCGATATAGGTTCAGAAAACTAAAAATCAAATATTGGTAATTTTGGTGAATGTCAGCGATAATATTAAATTAAATTTTTGCATATATATATATATATATATATATATATATATATATATATATATATATATATATATATATATATATATATATATATATATATATATATATATATATATATATATATATATATATAGGCGTTTGACTTTTCTTTGCAAAATGATAATTAGCTACAATGGCATGTAAAATGAGTAATTAGTATATTCAATATTAGCATATGAAGAACATTGTTGCTGATGAGACAACATGCGTTTGATTTGCAGCGATGTATTTGGCCAAACATTTTCCTCAGCACTTTTGAATAAATTATTTCGAGGAAAGCGCAATTTGCTCTCTAGAAGGGTTATTTGAAAAGGAGTGTAAATAAGAGCTACTCCGTCTGATTTTATGAAATGTATTTCCAAAATAAGCATTATTTACTTCTTTATTAAATGAATTAAGGGTTTATTTGTCTTAATGTCTTAATACTTCTTACTGCAGTCTAAGTCTGATAAAATGACTTTACTTGTCCAGAAATATTATTTAAAAATGGTAAAAGCATTTACATGTCTGATGTACAAATATTGTGTTCCTTTGCAAAGATCCATGTAGTAAGGGTGAGAATGATTAATTAAAGTCTGACCTGAGATTGCTAGGATAGTCTGATTTACATATACTGGGTTTGCTTAAAACGTCATTAGATTTAAAATAGTTGAGATATATTTTGAGTACAAGAGTTCTCTTGGTTCCATACTAATTAGAAATGAATATGCCACATTTCAAATAATAACTAACGCTACTTGTAATAACTTTCTTGACTGCATAACTTTAAAAAGTATTCTTGTTCTATAATATG
Organism: Potamilus streckersoni; assembly: GCA_016746295.1. NCBI lineage: Eukaryota > Metazoa > Mollusca > Bivalvia > Unionida > Unionidae > Potamilus > Potamilus streckersoni. The sequence goes on along the minus strand of JAEAOA010000807.1, from coordinate 68,593 downwards.
CACAACGGAGCAGTTATTATGGGATAAACATAATGATGCTAACACCTCTTCGACCGTCATTTATCCAATAGACCTTTCCGCTTTACGGAGATAATTGTTATTACCAATTTTCTTTATATTTTCTTAAAACGTTTAAATAAAACAAATAACAACTGTGTTTTCGGAGTGAACTATTGAAAACCCCAATGGACTAAATTTCAAAAATTTTTACCTACGGGATGCTTCTTCCGGAAATGGTTTGGCTATTGTTTTGGTCTAGTTTTCGTTGAAACCTTTTATAGGAGCAAATAAAAGCTGTGGTGTGTTATGATCCCGAGAAGGTATCATAATATTTTTGAGTTATGCGTGTTTATAATTTTGATTTATGCCTTCATAACATAAATATTATTCCATCGCTCTCTCTTTAATACAATTATCTCCCAAATGTACATGATTTAAATAATTAATTTGTATGTGACCATAAGACCTTTTTATATCAAGAAATATGTATACTTGTTAAGAAAGTTTTGTCATATGTTTCATGTATATTTTATACAAAGACAAAGCATGCTCAGGTGACAGTACTTGCTACCATATAACCTATTTTCCAAGCAAATTAGTTCAACAGAGTTGATGTTCAAAAGCAAATCGTTCAAGGTAGAAGATATATTTTATGATGATATGGACAATAACAATTTCTAACAGAACATTCTGTATCATCCTACAGCATTGTCGCAATACAATAACTCAGGTAGTAGTCGTTGCTGCATTTTATTTTATAACATGTTGTCTGTTGATGCTGCTCTTATTCTGTCTTATACATATTGCAACATTGTTTTTATAACTGAATAGTTACACATAATACATAATCAATAGTTATTTTATTTTTTGAGACATGGGGAAGTTGATTGTCGTGTTTACAAAACTGTTCCCAATTTTTTGCAAAAATATACACATGCCAATAAGTGCATGTCTGTACATGGATGTAATTCGCTAAAATATATTTGAAACGTAATTCAAGCATCAATGACGCAATATAGGCACAAAAGCAATGTTATTTTGACTAAAGTTCTATTAATAATCTAGAGAAAACGATGTTCTGTGTTCTGCCGATTAAGAAGGTAGTAGTATCATTTCCAAAGGTATATTGCATGCATTACACAGTGTAAACAGTACATTAGCTACGGTGTTTCTGGGATGTAATGTAGTCAAGGCCAAGACCCATATATTGGGTGACCTATTCTTATAAGAGTTGTAGGCACGACTTTGTATGTTTGTAAGTGTATTCTACACAGAGTATAAATAACCAGCCGAGTTGACCTATCGATCAAACAGTGTCAGGCGATTTAAGGCCATATCAACACCTTAGCTGCCACATTGACATGAACTTTATGCTATAGCTATTATGAGTTCTTAGCGTTTGCACCACTCTTAAACCATGTTTCACATTTGTAAATGAAAATTTAATTATAGTCGAACTGTATTATTTAATGCTCTCCACTTGGTCCACCCATCGCTTTCTTTAACATCTATAGTAATAATTTTTGACTGAACAGGAACACTAAAACACATCTTACAAGACAGCATTAGAATCTCAAAAATATGGAATAGGTTAAGCTTATGTTTTTGTTTTAAAAACTTTAACCAAGACAATGACAGCGTTAGGTTCTATAAACATTTTTTAAGTTTGTTTAATTCTTTCATTGTTTTGAAAATAAATATGTAGAAATTTCTTGAGAAATCCATACCCGCAACTGTAATAAATCATTAATGTCAGACATTTTGTTTTACAGACGCTGAACTTTATGGCTGGCATGTCTATACTTCAGGCTATTTAATTGCATAGCAGAGAAATACTCTGCTGACAATAACAACTAAAACAAAAATATACTACCACAAATAAACTTTCCCAATCTTGTGCCTGAAGAAGTTCGACGTAACTTTTTAAACATTGCCCTGATATACCTCAGCAATATCCACCTGAATATTTACAAATACTCTTTGTAATACTATTTACTTCCTAAATTTTGCATATAATTGCATATACAGGACGGGTCTTTTGCTCTGACCGTGAAACGTAAAGAGCCTTATTTCACTGAGATCGTGTAGAACACAACGTTAAAAAGATGACTCTCAATGGTATATATTTCTTGTTTTTTATTCTAATAAACTGCAAAATAATTTTATGACGACAAAGTGTGGTGTAAATTTGAAAATATGTGTTTTTGTTAGTATCAGCGATAATGAAAACTGGTTTGAGACGATTAGCACAGTTTACGATGTACCTTTTCCGAAAGAATTATTTAAGTATAATTCCGAAAGAATTATTTAAGTATAATAAAGCATGTACAGGAAGTAGATTTGGACATTTCCATGTATATAACTATTTTCCTTTGCAAAATGTGAATATATATATATATATATATATATATATATATATATATATATATATATATATATATATATATATATATATATATATATATATATATATATATATATATATATATATATATATGTGTGTGTGTGTGTGTGTGTGTGTGTGTGTTTGTGTGTGCGTGTGTGTGTGTAAGATATCGCTGACATTGTAAATGCAAATGTTTACGTTTCTGAGAAATCTTGACACTATAGAACTTAAAATTAGCAACGAATACGTGTGTCATTGATTTTTATTAATTAATTTTTACTATTTGAAACCGCATGACATTCAGTGCCTTTCTAATGAAACATAAGTTACAAAAGATAGTGAATTTAATAGCTTTCCCTAGTTAACTTCTATGTCGAAAGGACAGGGTAATTAATGAAAGGGAGGCAACTATCAATGCAATGATCTTAGTTTGACTTCTGGAGTTAATGATTGAAGATCATTCCAATAATTGTAGCGGATGTAGGAAAGCAAGTCAATGCTCACTAAAAAACTAACAAGTATATGCATTGAGTTAATCACGTGGGAACCTTTGAGAATGTTCAAAAAGGGTTTCTTTCATCCAAGAAGTTAAATATTTTGTGTGTAATAACTTATTGCAAAATTAGTTAGAATTTGCCAGCAATATGTTTAAAAGAACTTAAACGCTTTCAATACGAATTAAAGCATCGTTACGAAAAACTATATTGTTGATACAACATCTAGTGATTAGTAAAAAGACTTATTACGATAAATTGTATTTACAATCTACAGATCCTTACTCCGGACATGATAAGTGTACACACTCTTTAAGCTTACTTTTGCTTTGACAAACATCGTTAAAAATGTCCCTGTAATAATTGCTAATTGCCTGAAAGTCTAGTTAGGTATTTAAGATGTAAATAGAGATTTGTTTGAAAAAATGTCATTTCTCTACTTTAATTGGTTGTTTCGTAACCGTATTAGTAGCAACGTTTTTGTAAAGGAAAATACAAAATATTTTAAAGGTGCAAATCTTGAGAACTGGCTGTAATGGTCTGAATCCACTCCAGTCATATATAGCCATAATAAAGGGTAGACAAATTAATAGCTCTAACGTTTGAAGTTTTATGTCATCGTGATAACAAATATTAGGAAAAGGATGCATTTTCGGCATCTGTTGTGGTATAGTCCAATTCTGTTCATGTTCAAAACGTAATGATGATAACATTACTCACACTGTAAATTTATAGACAAGAGAAAGCTTATAAAGGAACATGTCTCAATGTTAGGTAAACTATATGAATTTATGTAACAGGTAAGTTAATACTGGCATAGTTAATAATTATTCTGAAATATGTTTTTCCTGACACATGCATTCTGGTGTACAATGGTCGACCTACTTTTCTCTTCTTTTCGTTTTGGCAGCAAAAACACGATTGTATTGAAAATATTTAGATTAGATATTTAAATAGATAGAACGTTGAAACCAAGAATACGATAGTTTTGAAAAATGCTATAATTTTTATTTATTTAATATGAATGCTAGTATTCCATATTTGGAGATTCAAAATGATGCGAAAGAAAAGAAAGAAATGCCATGGTCATAAACTGGTGCGAAATAAAATAATTGAACTATATCGGTAGCATTAGTTAGCATTAGCATTAGTTTATTGCATTTTCTAAGGTTTTTAGTTTATCATTTATTGGTGACCGTCTGGCTTTTATGGCTTATCGTTTGTTGTTTTGGGAAGTCACGCAACCTCTTATACTTAGACTTAATCCTTAGTATTGCAAAATTCATTAACATTTTGAAATGTTTAGTATTTCATACACAATATTAAACAAGAAAGATATGCCATGATCATAAACTGGTGCGAAATAAAATGATTGAACTGTATCGGTAGCATTTGTTTATTGCATCTTCTAAGGCTTTTAGTTTATCATTTATTGGTGACCGTCTGTCTTTTATGGCTTATCGTTTACTGTTTTGGGAAGTCACACAACCTCTTATACTTAGACTTAATGATCAGCAAGTGAACATAAGCCACTCATGAGAGACCAGTATACTGTCACAAAATAAGGCCATAAATGACATGGTTTTGCCTTGAATCAATTTTCCATCTTTATTTGTCGTCCAGGCGTACAACATTACCTGGGGTGAGTCACTTGCCAGCAGGTAAAGTGATTTTAAAATTAAATGTGACGGAAAGTTGCGGGAAATCATAGTTAACATGAATATTTGACCATAACTATTCACTCCTATGGATTCAAGCTTGCCACATTTCTTACTGAGATACAAGTCATTTGGATGTTGTCCGTGATATGGGTATTATCCACAACCGTCCCAGACCATAGTGATAAGTGTCAATATCTTTTTAATTTGATTTGTGAAACCTCTTCTCGGTTTTTTTATGTAGGGTGATAATGCTTTGTTACACTGCGTACTTTGTTATTGCCATTTTAGCAATAAATAATTTTGTTTTGTTTTAGCCTATTGTAGCCTTTTGGGTAGTAGACACTATGGGAGCTTAGTGGACACTATGGGATCTCTTTGGACACTATTGGATGCTATTTTAGCCTATTAGATACTAATGGATACTATTTGTTACATTAGTAGACACTATGGGAGTTTAAAGGACATTAAGAGTGCTTATTGGACATTATTGGATATTATTGGGCTGACGGAGTCTTATTCTAGCTGACAATGTCTTATGGGAGATTCAGTGTCCGATGAAAGCTGACTATAGGTATTCATGGTTGGATTGAATGTAGCTATTTGTATTGTAGCATGCCGTCTACGTATATTTGTATGAATACATCTAAAGGCTTCGTGATGTATATGAACGTGGATCAATAGGAAAGGGATCTGGTGAAACAGCAGAGTTTCAGTTCGTACAATGAATAAACTGTAGATTGACGGTTTGTCAAGTGAATGACAGTTCCAGTTTGTAGTGATGCGTGTTCATCTACTTGTGTAGTTGAACGCATTATTGCTTACTAGAAACAACAGTAATAATATTATGAGTATTGATAATTTTCTTTTGTCTGTTCTATCTCAAGAGATTTCGTGAATCTCAAAACTTAATGTGTTAAAGAGATTACTTGAATCTCGTTTTGCATAATGTATATTTGTGCCTCTCATTTTAGGCTAGATGCCAATGAATCATATGTTTGTATTTTTCATCTTTATCATTTCATGAGTGTATGTAGGATAAATTGCATCAATTGTATGATAGGAGTGTGAGATTTAGTGCATTTGTTTTATATTCACACACACACACACACACACACACACACACACACACACACACACACACACACACACACACACACACACATATATATATATATATATATATATATATATATATATATATATATATATATATATATATATATATATATATATATATATATAGTATTTCGTTTTTATAAATTCCAATCATTGATCACTTTGTGTTTGTTGTTATTCATTTAATCCAAACGGAGAAAACTCACTCGGTATCGATTCCGATATATATAAACCTTAAGGAAGTTACAGCATTAGAAATCTTCCTATGAGATTCTCCTTAAATTTGTCGAGATCAGGTACTTTGCAAAATCTGAATCATGCAATGCACAATGATTACCAAACATTCGGTAACTCAATCATTCGATCAGTTTTCACATAGTAATGTACATTCGTCCTTCAATAATATCTTGCTTACTATTTCATCTCATCATTCGTTCGTCTATACGCACATTCCCGCCCTCCGTTTTATTCGGATTTGCCACCTATAACACAGAAAATGATAACTCATTTATTATTTATCACATTTTGGTGGAAAACGTTGTCCTGATCAATTACTGTTTAGAATTCCCAATGATAGTCATGATCATGACAACCAAATCGTTGTTCTGCTTTCTAGACACACACATGCCAACACACACAAACACACACACACTCACTTGTAATATGTTTTCAGCAAGTAACATCTGTAGCAAATAATTATGGGTCTTTTAGCAACAGAATTAAAATGTATATCGTGTGAGGTTTGAACTATGAAACTGGTAGAGTTTGGGAGATGAAGTACTTGGCAAATAGATGGAAAGTATAAATGCAGCGACAAAGTTAATGAGAAAAACTTTTTTTTTTATTAGTCTCTTGTTGACGATAATTATAATTACAAAAAGTTGCATAACATTACAATAGATACAATTATAATCATTAAGAACTTTCATGATGGCCCTGCAGGATATAATATTATAGAGTGCCTCGATGCGATAAAGTTAATAATATGACTACATTGGGATATGACATTACGACTGCGATCTTGGACGGATGGCACTACAGCTACAAGGGGAATGTAGCATTACTATGAATTACACCGACTAGGAAAAGTATAATGTTAAGAAAAGCATGACTTTGACCTTGAAGTTCACTTTGTTTTACAGTACTGGTCCTATGACGACAAGTAGAGGAAGAGAAAATGGTAGGAGCACTTACACCCATACACATATATTCTAACAAGCTATCAGACAAAGCAGAATGGTAGTGTTAATCATTTAATTTTCAAATACGTACAAAACATAGGAACAGTCTACAATTTTGCACAAAGTGTTTTTTTTTTCAATTTAGCGTGGTCTCTAAACGGCTACCTGTTGCCCTTCAATAAAAAAATTGAAAGAAAGTGTTCTACAAACTTTTCAACGTCGGTTTGGTTCATTTCTTTACAAATAATTGGTCTGTCTAGAATTAATACTCTGATGAAATTATTATCCATTGTAATGCTCAGATAGTAAATAGGATAGAATTCGTTTCCTACATTGTCAAAATAGGCCCAAATACAGCATTAACATAATGGTTTTCTTGTACTATAAGATTTTTAAATGTTTGGTATATGTTTGAAAATGGCAAAACTAAAGTGTGCACTGCGTTTGCAAATTTAAGCAATGTACGAGATTATAATAACTTCCTTTCGCTCATTCATCTATTGCTTCTTCTTAAAATTTTATACCTGATTTATATGATTTCTTAACTTAGAATTAAAGTAACTTTGTGCCTAATTTGCTTGTTATCTTTCTTTCTCTCTTAGGGAAAGCTTCATTGTGCAATATATTGTCAAATTTGTAATACTTTTTCTACGTCCACATTTTAAGGTTTGCACACTTACCGTTTACAAAACACCAGTGATGTATTGAGGTAGCAGAATACACTAGAATTCGTACATGGTAGAACGGAGGCTATATATATATATATATATATATATATATATATATATATATATATATATATATATATATATATATATATATATATATATATATATATATATATATATATATATATATATGTATTTACTGGCGTAGATAACGCACCACAGTTTGTCTATACTTTGATCTCATCTTAGAATTAGATCAAAACATACAACCTGGATCGTTATGTGATAGACAGAAGAACTTAGTATTTTTGTATCCCCTGTAGTAAATTTGACCCTAGTGATTATAACATGTTGGAAGTTCATTATAGTCGTACGTTTTGTGTTAAGTGTATGTTTTCGTATTGATTTGTTTTCCCTAACCAAGAGATTGCATAGACCGGAACTTTGAGAAACTGTTTTGACAATAAAATAATAAGAGTGAGATATTTAAGCTTTGTTTTCTGAAGTCTTCACAAACACAGAAGACCTAGACAAAGAAAACGTAAAATGTATTTATAAAAGACAATGATTAGTAATTTTTTTTAGTTATTCATAGTGGTCATAATATGGACCGTTTGTTTGAGTGGTAGGTTAATTTGCTAAAATAGATTAGATCTATTTAAGCTTTTAAGCTTCTCATAAAAGCTCCAGAAATTACGGTGGCATAATGGTACCGACACAAATGTCGCGGGTTAAAATCATGGGATCGGATTAGCCTGAGGTAGCTAAAGTGATGTGTTAATGGGCACTGCACTTTAATCCATTTGTCTGTGTACTAAATGATCTACTTGCACTGCTGTGTAGTAAAATGCGAAATCAAACAAACTTAGACTAAGAGTCTATATTCTGGTACTCTTTGTGGAGACTGTTGTCTTTCGATATAGATTGTCCTAAAAATATGGTACGCTCTGTTGTTTCTTTGACCATCCACTTCCCGTTTCATCTATGAATGGAAAGGCACAGTGGAGTATTGTGTCCGCCATGAACTTGCTCAAGTTATTCCTCCTCAATACGATCCTTATGATATTCATCGTATTGCATGGGATTACGTGTATACCCAAGAAAATATATCTAAACTTATTTCAATACATGAATGCACTTCTCAGTCACGATTAATTTGAAGAAAGGTTTATATATCATCTATCATGAGAGATGAATTATGATATTCATGGTGTGATTAATGAAGATCAGTTTCTCTAAATGTTTGTCTTTATTGTTTTCGTTCAGCGTCAAAATCTCATTTAGCTATCAACATGTCTCCTGTGACATTATCAGTAGTATATCGACTATCAGCATCTGTATGTAGATCTGCATGGGAAGACCTTAACGTGTTTTAAAAACTGGGGGAAAATATCACAAGATAATCAAGGTACACCAGGTTAAAGAATTCCAGTCTAGAGGATCCGTGCTGAATGATGACAACAACGGGTTTAGAGGCTTTTCGTCTGCAGATGTTTCTTCTTGGATACTGAGTAATCATAACATAAATCTCAATGGTGAATCCAGAAAGATGATTTTGCATCGCTGAGTGAGTGAGGATGAGGCAAGGAGGGGGGATGCAAAATACGTAGGCAATGGGTCTGTTGAATAGACTAAACCCCACGAAACTCTAGCATTTTAAACGTTTAAGAGGCGTTCTTTTAATGATCAAAACTGTAAAGGAAACTTATACTATAGGGATCGTTCCAGGCGTTCAGTTCATTACAGGATGGTTATGCGCTCTCATCAAACCTTTACATTGGGACATACATAAAGTCATACTACACACACACACACACACACACACACATACACATACCCACAGACATGCTTTCTCTCTCTCTCTCTCAAACACACACACACACACACACGTGACTATTGATTTTAGTAGGCAATGCTGCTACATATGGTACATGGACAGGCATTTAAAATCAAGTTGAAACGCGCATGCACCTAGAAAAATATGTTCCGGCCTATAAACATAACGAAACAGTATTTTCTTCTGATTTTGTGGAAAAGGAACTAGTTCAATCAAACATAATTATATTGAAAGAAAAATAAGTTTACTATCTTGAAAGATATTCCCATGACCACATCATGAAAAAATGGACGGCCCATAAGTCCCGTCGGTATAGTTGCAACTAATCCATTGCTCTATGACTTCATGGCCTTGACACTGTTGAACTGACCACATCAAAATCTTTTGAGAATAAAACACAGTTTTTAGAAGAAATAAATTTTAGTAATGCCAGAAAAGGGCATGTGAGGGAATGTACATATGTATCCAATTTAGCAAACGTTTAAGGTGGACCTTTTCGATAGTTGGGCGAACACTTTATGTTAAAGGAGTAAATGGTAGAGTCAAATATAATGTTATATCTTTAAACTAACATGTTCTATAACTCTTTTAATGGGGTTTCCTTGCCGTTTTGATACATGGGATACAGCGTAAGTGCTACATATCCAGACTTAAAAATTTTCTGCACATGTATACATAACCTGGTAAGATAATAAGAGATATTTATTGACAAATAAAAGTAACAAATATTATTCCAAATATCGAATACCAAAACGGAAGTTAAATACAATGTATGCAAAATACAAATGTAAAGTAGGCTTATATGGTTTTAAGTCTGTCATCATTTTAGGCAGACATATTCTCGAAATTTCGGTCAAACGTTCTGCTCAAGGTAAAGAATAATCTCACGTTATCTTGAGCAATATAACCCATGTCATTGTTACGACAAGTAAAGAAACATGCATCCATGGCTATGTGGCAAAGAGCCAAACTCCGCGCGATTTGTCCCTGGTACCTAATCCGAGGATGTCTAATAAAATAATGATTCCCACCCCTTTTGAAGAGATGACGTTTAACATTGGACCCATATATCACGTTACGGTACACACATCTGTGTTAGTTTGACATTCGTCGCACAATCAGCTCTTATTTCAAATACCACTTACTAAGACAAAATATACGTTGCATTATGACAATACACATTAACGCACCATGAACTAACGTCCTCCTGTAGTACCGTTGAAGATTGCCTATTATCACAAAATATTTAGTTCACTACTAGCAAGCTTAAAAATTCAAGTATGTGGTATTATTTTTAATCGTTCTTCACCTTTGCAGTAGTCCAAAACTCTTATCATGAATAATATATCTGTATTGAAATTCTCCCAGGTGGAAGTCCGACCCCAACCAATCCAATCATGTTCATTCATAAGGGTCTTGTAACACATCTGTTCAGTTTAGTGTATGATAGATCCTTATTGGACCAACCATTAAATTTATGAAGTTGGAGGGCTACAAATATGATGAAAACATTAATTCCTGAATTTGTGTAAAACAAACGAATTTAATCAATCAATGTAGCTTAATAATAATAAAATTTATAGTATTAAAAGAAAAATTATGTATCATATTTTGAAAGAATTTCCCATGAAAATTAAACGATCGTTCCCCAAAGTGACCGTCAGTATTGCCATAACAAATGCATTTCTCCATGACTGCATTAACATGACTCTAATTGATAAAACCATGCTAATATAATCGTAGGATAAAACAAAAAAATTAGAAGAAAAAAATATTGAGACATTTCAGGAATGGGTCATGTGAGGGAATGTGTGCTTATGTTCATTGCCTGGAAAACATTTTTTATATTTGGGTCAACAATGCGTGGCAATAGAGTAATGGGCAACGGTAAATCGAATATTATCCCACTCAGTCAACATGTTCTGTAAATTAATTATAGTTGTGGGTGTCCTTGAAGTTTTGATGTCTGGTGTACAGCATTAGTGCTAGATATCCAGATTTGAAAATGTCCTGCTCGTATTATCATGCCATGAGTTGGAGATATTTGGATATATTTTTTGACAATAAAGTGTGGAGACATATTATTCCAAATATCGACTACCAGATATGAAGTTAAAAACACTTTATGCAAGATACAAATGTCAGGTAGCTAATCTATGGTTTTCAATCTGATTATGAATTCAAACGTACAAACTTTCAAACGTTCGATTAAAACTTTCTGCTAAAAGGGAAGGAAAAATCCCCGATTATTTTGATTAATTTAACCCACGTCCTTTGTTATAACAAGGAAAAAAACGTACATCCATAGCTATGTGCCAAAGAGCCGAATTACAGACGGAAATTTATTGTATGCCTCGAATCTTAGGAGGTCGTTTAAAACATAAAAATGTTCTCTGTCACACTTTTGAAGAGATGACGTGTATCATTGGACCCATATATCACGTTACCGTACACACATATTGGTTAGTGTGATATTTTATAGTTACGGAACAGGTTGAAGCAATCATACAAAGTTGGGAATTGGAACATGCATAAATTTTGTTGATTATGTCCATAAACTCATAATCTACCTATTTTGTTCAGGCAGCAACGTTTAGTTGTTTTACAGTTAAAACCATCAAATACGTGAGGTTTATATAGCAACAGACATAAAGTTTAAAATGAATTAATTCATCAAGGGGAAGAAAGAAAGTACGTCGGTTATTTTTAACTGACTAACAAGAGGGGACGTAAACCCCCAAACAGAGGGCAAGGGAGTGTATGTTTAAATTGACAATCGACCATATCATGCCTGTTAGGATGAGAGTATATGTTATTTATTTAACACATTCATTTGGCTTTTTTTGTTCATAAAGTATGTATGTATGTATGTATGTATGTATGTATGTATGTATGTATGTATGTATGTATGTATGTATGTATGTATGTATGTATGTATGTATGTATGTATGTATGTGTGTGTGTGTGTGTGTGTGTGTGTGTGTGTGTGTGTGTGTGTGCGTGCGTGCGTGCGTGCGTGCGTGCGTGCGTGCGTATGTATGTATGTATGTATGTATGTATGTATGTATGTATGTATGTATGTATGTATGTATGTATGTATGTATGTATGTATGTATGTATGTATGTATGTATGTATGTGTGTGTGTGTGTGTGTGTGTGTGTATGTATGTATGTATGTATGTATGTATGTATGTATGTATGTATGTATGTATGTATGTATGTATGTATGTATGTATAATTATATTCAGGTATGTACGAGTCCATGTCATCAGACCTATAAACTAGATAAGGCAATTCTGAAATATGTTTTTTTTAAATTTTATCCATGAATGTCAGTAGCTTAATGCGAGCTTACTTAGAGTTATAACATATACATATATCCTTCAAATATCTTTGACAATGTATAGTCTTCCAAGTCCCTAACGTCCAGGTGTTTTGAAAAAGTTCAATTGTCAGAGTTGTGTGAAAATATAGAGAATGTGTCCCTTTTTTAAACTAAAATAATCAAACATCTGCATGCCAATCCTCAGTGTAAATAATTGTATTGGCAAGATTATGGTTTAGAATTTACAATGTCCCAAAAAAATGACACATTTGTATCTTTGGTGTACAAATATTTGCCACTTGAGTGCAATCCCCTTCATTAATGACTTAAATCATGATAAGATCTCTTCGATATTAAACGCACCAAAAGTTTATTTGTTATGATGTCATGGTTTTGCTTTAGTGAGCTCAGGTCACAGCCTCAAAAAATGGCACTGTGGCTAAATAGACTATATTAAAATCTAATTTTGGGTGACTCCATGTGTGACTCCATGTGCAGTGTTAATGACAGAGACTGGTAAATCGTACCATGGAATGATTGAGAAGGGACTGTCCCGTTATCTGGAGACGCGTTGTATTCTTACTATGTTGGTATATAAGGTGAAGAGTTACATAAAAAATGAATCTTAAGATTGTGATTGAACTGATTTAATGTATTGTAGGAAAAATAGTTCCCGATATTTGGTGTTTGAGATTTGATTTATATTTTATTGTATTTATTTACCGGAGATACGTTTCGAAAATGTAATAAGGAGAAACAATGCAGATGTGAGGTTGGCAGGCAACTGTGAAGTTGTGATGTACATGTGTAGTTGTGATATTGATACTCCTGCATTAATTAGAGGAAACTTATTATAGTTTGTTTGATTCGTCCACTAAAGAGACATCTTGCATGTAACAGTATTAATGTTCTGTCTCTCGCTTAATGAAGTCAATTGTGAATTTAATGCTGCGTATTTGTTGTCATTGATTGATAGGAGAAAACTTGATGACATCAGATCCTTAGAATTAGGGGAAAACCATGGACTGAAGGCCAGAAAGAAATCAAGCTAGCAGAAAGAAAGAACGACAGAGAGAAAAACAACTAAGCACAGAGAGAGAGAGAGAGAGAGAGAGAGAGAGAGAGAGAGAGAGAGAGAGAGAGAGAGAGAGAGAGAGAGAGAGAGAGAGAGAGAGAGAGAGAGAGAGAGAGAGAGAGAGAGAGAGAGAGAGAGAGAGAGAGAGAGAGATGCCGGCAAGGGATCAAATTTGTCAGCAATTAACAAAAATATTTGTGGAAAGTGACAATGAATAATGTAAAGCAATCTATTTTTAGCTAGCTTAGACGCTATTGGGTATTTTTCAAAAGCAAAATAACAAAACAGTGAGAAAGAAAACATAATACACACAAAAGAAAACGTTGAATATATAACTTGATATGATTATACATCTAATAGAAGTATTATTTAAACTTTGTGGACCTCGCGCCATATTGGTTTCATCTTCGATGATAACATGCAGGAGATCTTATTTATAACTGTAATTTACCCACTGTTTCACCGTTCTTGAATCGTCACTTTTCTGCATATTAGAATTAAGCTCAACGCTTGTATAAGCATCGACAGAACCTGATCATGGTACCAAATACTAGGGAGATATAGATAATTATCCCACTACTACCCTAGTTATTTTAAGAAAAAAGGGTAAGCACCTTTTTTGCCTTGATTCTTGCAGGTGAGGAACTGGGGTGAAGCTTTTTAAAAGATTCATTAAAATGAGACAAAGAGTACTCTGTTAGTTGAAGAGCAGTAAATACTTCTTTTAAAGAGCCCTAAATTTTGAAGAAAAAAATTACAACATTTCCGTGGGCATGAAATACTGTACGTTCTATTTGTATCAACGTCAATAATTTCTTTATGATTTTACATTTAATCCTATTGGAACGTCGTATTAGTTGCCTTAATGTCGTTGGAAGCACCTAAAGTTAATAAATATTTTATTCTGAAGAGTTATCGTTAACTGTCTCACTTTTTCTTCTTTTGACAACGTCATTTTCATCCAATTTCCTGCTCTTTACAGTACACAACAAGAGACCAGAATAGTAAAACAACCCCACCACATTTGGAAATACTGTGCCACTGAATCAAACTATTCTGAGAAAGATTATTCTACAAAGTTGAAGTATTATGGTGAAATCTTCACTCTTCATATATTATCTACATCTCAACAGTCTGCACAATATCGACCAGGAAGTCTGGTGTCATGAGGTAAACCTTGCACATGAAGCATAAATCACGAAGTCATATCGCAGATGGTAGGAGATAAAGAAAAGCAGAGAACACTATAACATTCGGTGTGATTCATTTGAAAGAATACTCGACACTATCGACATTTCTATAAACCATTTTAAGGGTAGACGGCATACATTATAAATTATTGATTTTCGATTGTCATATTTACAATTTTGTTAAAAAAGCAAAAAAATTAATAAATAAATAAATAAAATAAAATAATATAAATCATCTAGGGAAATATAACTTAGGTTTTGAAGAATTTATAGGCAAGTTCTGTGGGTAACGCAGATGGTAGATAATAACTCTCCTAACCGAAGTAGTTGGTTACAGTTGGTGAACTTGTTTCGTTGGCATGAACTTTACCACACATGAAAGTCATTAAATAAAGAAAATTAAGAGCATTATATCACATCTGACTCGATAATATTTCTCTTCTATCAGTAGTCTGTGCAACTGACAGGTTCTCATCTGTATTATTTCTGTTAATTATTTGCAACACTTTGTGTGTGTATGTGTGTGTTTTTGATCGATTGTATGTTTTTTTTGTTTGTATATATATATATATATATATATATATATATATATATATATATATATATATATATATATATATATATATATATATATATATATACAGACCACCCTCCATAGTTCACTATTGATGAAGCACAGCTAACCTTTCTTATGGAGGTACTCTTTTATAATATATTTCTAGCTTTGTATGAAAGTATTTAGTATTTTCTCGCACATTCTTCGCCATGCACCATCATCATCATCGTCATCATCGGCATCATCATCATCATTTCTTCTTCCTCTGCTTCTTCTTCTTTTACTTATTAATATTATTATTATTGATATTATTGATATTATTATTATTATTATTATTATTATTATTATTATTATTATTATTATTATTATTATTATTATTAACACAACATATCTACCTCTATATACCATCACAAATATGCATCCAGTGAACAGAGAAACGTGTACCAGTTGTTTATAGTTGTAATTTAAGTCTTGTTTACAATCACTCAAGTCTTGAGCTGTTTTATATTTTTCAATATTTGTTTTGTTTACCTTTAAATTCTGATTTTTTTAAAAACAATTTTGTAATTTTGTTTGATAATTTGTTATTTATTTTTTGAATGACTTTTTTTTCGACTGCCATCCTTGGCTGTTCCCTTTGAATGCAAGTGTTATGTCATATAAGTTGGTGTGTGAGCGCAGGTACGTGTTAATACCCATATGAACTTTCCAACCCAGTATGTATGTATGTATGTATGTATGTATGTATGTATGTATGTATGTATGTATGTATGTATGTATGTATGTATGTATGTATGTATGTATGTATGTATGTATGTATGTATGTATGTATGTATGTATGTATGTATGTATGTATGTATGTATGTATGCATGCATGCATGCATGGATTGATGGATGGATGGATTGCATGCATGCACGCATGGATTGATGGATGGATGGATTGCATGCATGCATGCATGAATAGATGGATGTATGCATGGATGGATTGCATGGAAGGATGGATCGATGGATGGATTGCATGCATGCATGCATGAATGGATAGATGGATGGATGGATAGATGCATGCATGTATGTATGTATGTATGCATGTATGTATGTATGTATGTATGTATGTATGTATGTATGTATGTATGTATGTATGTATGTATGTATGTATGTATGTATGTATGTATGTATGTATGTATGTATGTATGTGTGTGTGTGTGTGTGTGTGTGTGTGTGTGTGTGTGTGTGTGTGTATGTATGTATGTATGTATGTATGTATGTATGTATGTATGTATGTATGTATGTATGTATGTATGTATGTATGTATGTATGTATGTATGTATGTATGTATGTATGTATGTATGTATGAATATGTATGTATATACGTATGCATGCATGTACGTATGTACGGAGGGATGGATGATGGGTGCGTGTGTGCGTGCGTAAGTGTTTTTGATCGCAATAGAACTTGATTGTTTGCCCCTTTGTAGGTGTTAGCGACTTTCAGGCTTTTTCTGTCTCCGTTTTTTTTCTTTTTCTTGTTTTTATGTTTCTATGCATGTGTGATATTTGATACAAGAATGTGTGGATATATATATATATATATATATATATATATATATATATATATATATATATATATATATTTATATATATATATGTATGTATATATGTATATATATATATATATATATATATATATATATATATATATATATATATATATATATATATATATATATGTGTGTGTGTGTTTGTGTGTGTGTGTGTGTGCTTGTGTGTCTGTATGTGTGTGTCTGTGTGTCTGTGTGTGTGATTCCATTTCAGTTACTGCCGAAAATAATAAACATTTCTTATAGCATAGTAAAAAAAACAAAAATGCATAAACTCACTGTGTTGGAATCATTCTAAGCAATCCGAATGCTTCTGAAATGTCAAATATTTTTAGTTTTATTTGCAGATAATTTGCTTAGAAAAAATTGGAAGCGTCAAAATTTAAATCAATTGATTATTTTTTATTTGATATGTAATCAAGTACAGATTATGTCATCTGGAATTATGCACTAAATCTTTAGAACGCTACCTATGACAGTGGTGAATGACGTAGTACTATTAACAGATATGCACTTAAAAGGCCGGAATTCCCTCCGACCTTAACCCCACAAAAAACCCAAGATGTTTTATTGAATATAATACAAATTATGCCTCGAAAAATATATGGATTATCAAAAATCGATATTGGTTCGGGTTTTTTTTTTGCCTTATCTTTTTGAAAAATTCAATGTTATTTTTTTTTGCATTCTGAGACACACTGCAAGCATTTCAAAGCTGGATTAAATGAAATAAACGAGCTATTCATGTTAATAATTCTGTAACTTAATGTTATAGAACTAAATTTGCACGAATGTCTTTGTCATTCAATTTTACTATACATAATTCAAGGTTATAAGTCTGCTTTCAACCTCTCGAACTATGCAACCCCTTAAAATAACAACAACAAACCAAGAAAATACAACCATAACGATACAGCGGAAATACCTCATTTAGTAGCAACGCTTAAAATATACTACATTTCGATATATACTATGAAGACTAATATCACCCAATTCAGCTATTTTCCATCTACGCTTTAAGAGTCTAGACTGTCAAGAATATACATTGTATCTTTCGAGTGCTATTTCACTAATGCACATTACGTTATTATCCCCTTTTCGTGCATCATTAGTATGAACAAATCAAAGTATGTATTCCACACCCAATTACAGGTCATTTTCCTTTATTTTAATCCATAAACATTACCTAAACACTTTGTGTTACCTAGAGAATATATAAACATAATATTTTGCTGAAAAATAACAATCAGGTGTCTTCTTTATAATCAATATATTTTACATATCCATTTCGTTTTGGAATAGTGTAAAGTGAAAATATGAAAGTGTAAGCATAAGAAATTTAAAATTAAGACGTAGTTTGAAATAAATTAAAAAGATCATAGTCTATGGCATATTTATCTATCACTGTTGCATTTGTTTGTCAAGTGAGAAAAATAATGAAATCAACTAGATTTTTTAAACCAGATGCGGGTGATCGAACATAGTTTAGAGTTAGACACACAAAACTGTTTAAGACATTGTCTCCTCA
This sequence comes from Potamilus streckersoni, assembly GCA_016746295.1. Classification (NCBI taxonomy): domain Eukaryota; kingdom Metazoa; phylum Mollusca; class Bivalvia; order Unionida; family Unionidae; genus Potamilus; species Potamilus streckersoni. Next base: position 49,978 of record JAEAOA010000807.1, on the reverse strand, counting down.
TCCGACGATAATGCTGATGAACAGTTGTTATTTGTTCAACAGAAAATATCGTATTTGTATTATGGATAATCGCACCGACCATTGCACTCACCGGGACCATGTCTAAAAACCAACTTCTCCTGGCAAAGAAATTCCCAAGGTCTCTTTTCCTTTGCATCACATTCAATGAAAAATCGTCCACCCAGTGGGTGGGGCCGATAACACCTTCCTTCATATTCTTCACAAAAGTTACCTAAATTTGGGATAAATAATACACAGCATGAAAATACAGTTCATTTGAGAATTTATACAATATCCAATGTCATTTTCATTACTTTGCTTTCTGGCTGAAAACCACTGCTGTGTTTTTCCTGTGTAAATTAAACTATGCATTGGTTGCATTTATTTGAACGCAGATTATGTTATATATTATATTAAGGTTGAAAGTACAATTGAAATTACAATATTGCCTTTGACTCTTTCCCCAGTACAATCAAGGGAATCAAATAAATTAGTCTTTCCTTGATTTCTATGGGGGGTGAATGTAACAGTGCCTAAATATCCTTTCTCTAAATAAAGAAATTGACGTTAGAATGCAGATCAATTGCACGTTACTGGCAGACAATTACAAGACAACAATTCATAAGCTGTAACAAGAATTAATCAATAGAAGGAAACCGGTAATGAATAAAGGTGATCAGTCATTGCATTCATCTATGGTTGCGCTTCGGAAACAAAGAAGTACAACATTTATTTTTTTAAAACCAAGCTTTGTTGCGAATTTAATATAAACTTGGAATTAATGTACAAGACCGACACCTCCAAACGTCCTAACTTTGTAGATACTCTCAGTAATTTATTGTCAGATAGATAAAAATAAATATCTTAACGATGGAATAAAACATTGCTATGGTTTTGTTATTAAGAGGATGTAAGATAAACACAATCTATCACAAATATTTTACATACCATCTGAAACTTTATACTCACCTGGGATAACAAATACTTGTATTTCATTTCGGAATATGAGAAGTGTTTCATTATAATGTGTATAGTTGTATCCACAATAGAAGGATGTACCGTTGAAGTCGCGTGATATATTAACCTCTGTCCATGCCAAAGAGCATGCATAGCTCTCGTTGATGTTATTAGCGCCTAATGCTATGTTTTTGCAATCGGTGGTTGTGTTTCTGTCACCTAAGGATAGAAAGATCTCTCGTTTCTTGCAGCCGATGTTTTCTACGGTGCAAGTCAAAGTTAAGTTGAATCCTTCGGCAAATCCACCACTTAAACCATCTTCTTGTACAATCTTAGGAACCTTAAGGAACGCTAGTTCTGTAGAAAAATTAAATAAACATCTAAATTATATATGGTATTTTAAAAACTTTTATTTCAATCTCATAAAATAATGCAATTCATTATCTTGGATCTGCAAAGACTAATTTGCATTTATTGTATTATTATAATGGTTAAAAGGCAATTATTCTTTACTGAAAGTATTTACATCTAAATGATAAGAAGCATAAGTGTATTTTGTTTGATTGCATTACAGAGATTCATATTTTTTGTGAGTTATTCTATTAGCAATTTCTCATATTTTAATATGACATTTAAACGGTGTTCAATAAGCATGATCCAGCTGCTAATGTAATTATATTTTAATTATATATTAAGTACATGGTTAGCCTATTTGTTTATTTACTTTTTTTTTGTATAAATCTTTTGCGACTCTTGTTCAGGTAGACAAACATCACAATTCATGAAATTGAATAATTAATTTAAAGCGAAATTAATAAGAAAATACCGTCTACAACAATGGAAATATTTCTTTGGATCGTTCCATATCTGCCTCTCGCCTCTACTAGGTAAAACCCACTGTCGATGCACTGCACTCGTGACCATCCAAATAACACCTTTAACACACCAGCATCTATATATGTTTCAATCGTCAAAAAATCTCTGAATTTGTTTATGTTTGATTGTCCTTGCAATAACTGCACTGAAGATGACGTAGAAATGTCTACACTGTCTTGGAATATGCTGACGTTAAAAGCATCTTCAGTTTCACCTATGCAAATGCTACATGCTTTTCTGGTCAAATCTATAAGCTTTATTTCCCACATTCCATTGCATGATTCTATAAACCCTGGAACAAGAAACGATTATAGAGATTATTTATCTCCATAAAAATCAATTGTGTTGTGTTACCTACTTTGGTAAGGAACTTAGAGAAAATAATTATCTGTGTTTAACGAAGCAATCACGTGTTCCTTAATAAGGAAATGTGCTTCAATGTCCGTTTCTGACTAAAATCTATTTTCATGGGCAAATTTAACTGGTGTTTGGAGTTTTATTATTATAATAATGGATCTTGGAACAATCAGTCGTGCTTACCCATGCTAATTGGTCATTTTTCATGCTACTTAAACACAAATGAAATTAACTTGTGGAATCCAATGGGATTAGCGCGTTGCGAGTTGAGCGTAATGTGAAAATTGTCAAGACAACATAGTAGTATTCAAAACCTACCAAACCAATATATGCTGTTTACAAATGCAAATATTCCTGAAAGATTTCTCTCCTTTTACGGAATAACTTCAACGAAATATTTACTTCTTATCATAGGCATGAAATGCAGCATACAGACTGTTAGAAAGGTAGAGAAACAATTAGAGGTGCTATTGGAACACCACAAGCCAACAAACGGATATCATTGATTGCCTAATAATTATTTATTTTTGTTTCAGCCAAAATTGCGGTCTTGTTCATTGCTTGAAAAGTGATTGTAACAGTTCGAAAACATCTTGCGGAGTCTTAAATCTTACAGACCGTTAACATCCCAGATATTGCAAAACGTTCTCGCACATTATGAAAAAAACGGTCCTGCACTGATTTTTGCCTCCTAGTGACGTTAGCTCGTTAAGGAAAGAACATAAAAAACATGCCAACTGTCATGCAATCGCCCGTTTGCGAAAGAAACAATCAATATACTGATTTCAAATATTGTATAAATCATTATGTTGGTCATTTTTTAGCAAACTATGTGGAACAGAATCTTTATAAACAAATTTAAACATATGAAAACCATTTCTGAAGAGTGTATACCTCATATAGAACCAATGAGAGAGATTAAATGGCTTTGTGCCAATAGCCTATCGGATACATAGGCGAGCCTAATTTTTCTGAAGGCGGCAGGTCGACTGAAGTGTGAGCTATGCCTGCGTCTACCGAGAGTGGAACGCATTCATGTCGGGTGCGTCTGTTTACATACTGTTTATTGATGTTATCTACTTGAAGAATCCGATATAATTTCAGGATTTTAACGGAATACGTATGGTACAACAAATATTAGTTATAAGTGTTGTCATTTTACATGGCATAAAACTTGAGCCATTCTGCCATTCATAGATTATCTTGAATATAAATGTTTCATTTATTTTAAGGGTTGCCTTTTTGTGTGCAATGCAATGTTTCCAATGTTAGAACTGAAGGTTTGCATTGGTACTATAGTCTTTCCTTTGCTTCGTTGGACTGAAACATTTTATGGATACATACTTTCATATAGTTGCAAGAACTTAAGGTTTTTTCGTTAGTCATTATTTACAAAGGTCACACTATAGTCTATGAAGTTGAAGGTTGTGTCCACTTTGAAAATCAGTCCAACATTCTGACATTAGTCAAACAATATCATTAAATTCACGTTTTATTATAAAGCTTTAATTGGTAACGCCATAAATTGTATTGTTTGAAATAAACTAAACAACAATTAATACAAATCAATCTTACAAATTCATCATGTATACGTATCACATGCAATATAAAGTATTCAAATATTTATTTGCATTTCAAGAATACTATATATATATATATATATATATATATATATATATATATATATATATATATATATATATATATATATATATATATATGTGTGTGTGTGTGTGTGTGTGCGTGTGTGTCTGTCTGTGTGTGTGTGTGTGTGTGTGTGTGTGTGAAATCAAATTTTAATACGTTGCAGCCATACTGTAACTCAGAAATTATTTGTGAAGACTTCATCAAAGGAGGCATCGTAAAATGTTCTAATCGTATTTAACTTTTATTTGTTTGCGTTGTTTGCGTTGAATCAGAACTAAGGCTAATGGTCATGTCTTGTTTACTTTCAAATGTGCAAATATATTGCTCTTTCTTGCATTTGAAAACGAGAAATGCATACCATTTACATCCACCTTGATTGTAAAGTTGAGTATTGTATGATCAACGTAAACTGCGGCGCTGTACATTCCACCGTCGGAGCAAAAGACCCGTTGGTTCAAAAGGTTGAAGTGAATAACACCTAAAGCAAACTTTACCTTGGGTACCATGCGGATGTTTGATCCATCTATGAAGGACGTGGCTTTTTCCAAATATGGAATGTAAATGCCTTTGCCTTCACGATGCCAGATTACATTCCACGTTGTATTACCGATACAGGCAGAGCAGTTTATCCACTCGGTCGTATTCCATTGGAATAGGGCTGTTTGGGGACATGGTGTGTATGACGCTGAAATCAAATTCGAAGCTATGCAAAGTATATATTATACTATGGAAATTATGGATAGTATACAGTAATCAAATATGCGTTTCTGCTTTACTACTATTAAAGGTTTTTATATTGAAATATATCATGATGATATTATGTGTTATATAATTTATTTGTGAAGCTTCTACGTAATATAATTACGGAATAAGTTAAATTATCTACCGTTTGTATTGTAGATCGATATCCTAATTGACAGGAATATAGTCTAAAACAAGAAATAGCGGAACTGGATATCTTTTCCCAAACTATGAAGAGCAATAAACCTTTGAATATTATTAATCAGTGACAAACCTGCTAAGTGTAATTGGCAAGCTTGTAATTGTTTAATTTTACAAGCCCGACTTGGTGATTTTAGAACCCTTCAATGTGAAAACCATACATGAATTAAACGACTTGATAGGAATATTCTAAAAATGTTGAGTCTGATATCATATCTTAGAGTTTTAATTATATTACATAAATAAAATCACAGATTTTGTATAAACGACTTTAGATTTTCCCAGAGTAAAACAATGACATTTTGTAGTCTTGATAATATCATGATACATAACAAAATGATACATATTATTACCGTTAACTTCAATCACTATGGTTAAAGCAATTCCACCAGAAATATTAATCAATATATAGCCGTGATCATCGCAATGTGTGACATGTATAGCAATCAAAATTGATATAGATTCCTGTGATCCAGTCATCCTTGTCGATATTCTTCCTGAATCCGTGCTTACTGAGTCTTGCTGATATACGTCACCCACTTGCAATAACCTTTTGTCTTGATTTGATACTCTGGTTTTGTGTTGATCAACATAAAGGCTAGTGTAGTTGACAAGTTTCGGGAGAACACAGGCTACTGAAGCATTTTCACCCAAAAAGAACGTGTATTTAACAGGACAAGAAAACTCTGAAGTTAAAGATAAAAACAAAGGATATTCACAGCATAGTTATCAGAAAAATAATCATGCTGAATAAAAATACAACAGTTTTGCTGAGCGAAATGCTATCGTGCTGTATTAAAACAGCTTTACTTATCACTTAACATAAACCGTTAGATATGTCCCTGTCCCCCACCCCGAAAAGAAAAGAAACAATAAGACCCATGTACTAATAAGAAACTAAGAGTAAACTTAGGGGTATGTTTTCAGCTGAAATGATAATGAGGGTTGATAGTAATCAAGATTCGTTACGTACATCTATAGATGCAACAAAATTATTTACAAATTTGGTGTTAATAATTACTGTTTGCTGTTACTACTGAGATAGTTCCAGGTGTGATCCGAAGTTAATATATGAAACATTAGTCGACTGAAAAATTTAATGATCCAATTCATACTTCATGTCCATTTGGATTTAATTATTTATTCCTCTTTTTATAATTGCATATTATTTGTCTCCTATAAATATAATATTATACCTCTTAATTCAGTAAGTTGTCATTTATTGCTTGCTGTGATATGAATCTGATTGATATGAAGCCGTATTCTTGTGTACTGGTATAGACTGACCTATATCGGTCATGGTAATACACTGTTGAATGGGAAGAAGACTATGGTGTGGGATATTATTAATATTATGTATTAAATTTCAGTGGTATTTTATATGACACTTACGTTTTGGAGGCTCTGGAGCTGAAAACAAAACAACACTTGGAAGAACAAGAAATACAAATATGCAAATATATCTGTCTCAAATTTTGTGCTAATAATTGTTGTCTGCTATTAAAACTGAGGTTGTTCCAGGTATGATCTGACGTTAAAATATAATACATTAATTGAATGATAAATGTAATGAACCTATATATAAGTGATATCCACTTGAACGTAAATTTAATTATTGATAGATTTTCTTACTTTAAGGAAACAAGAGCTTCTTGTTATAATCGCAAATTATTTGTCTCATCAAAATATGATATTAAACCTTTTAATCCCATAAGCTGCCATGTATTGCTTGCTGTGAGGTGAATATGACTGATATCAAGCAGTAATCATGTGTAATGGCAAAGATTAGCTTATATTGGCCATGATAATACACTACTGAATGGGAAAAAGACTATGTTGTGAGAAATTAATAATATTATATAATAAATTTCAAAATGTATATCATAAGTCACTTACGATCTGGACACTCCGGGCCTAAACACAAGAAGAATAAGAAGAAATCAATATGCAAAACTGTCTGACTACCATCCTAAACTATGAAACAGATGTATATCAAATAGCTACACATGATACTGTTAGCAGGAACATTTAAATTAGCATAAACACATAAATAAATCGATTAAATAGATTCATAAAAAGCTTAAAAAGACGTGATAGAGTGTTCAAAATAAATAAGGACATTTTCTAAGGTTAGGAACTATTGTACGTTCACATATATGGATTAAATAGATATATACAGTGGATATCGCAAAACATACCTTTACATGGCAGAATGCAAAAATATGACAGCAAAAATGCACAAAGTGCGAGAAGAAAAAGGCCAACCAAGATAAAGATGCTTATTTTCATCTGGACATTGGTCCTCTTCAAACCTTCATAATCTCCCTATGACAAGATTGTATCAATAAAACTGATGAACTTTAAACGATTAAAAGGACAAGCAAGGAACAATAAATGCATGTTCTATTTGCAACATGAGACGACATTATATTTTTGTCCATTGAGGTTCATATTTCTAAGGCATATTAAAGGCATTGTTAAAGAAAATTGATTAAGATCTTAGTTTTTAGGAACATTTATAAAAATCCTCACGTAAAACATTTCTGGGTAAACAAATATTCATATTATGTTTATTTTATTGTCAGTTAATTATCTATTAATATGCTTTTAAGTATTCTAGGGCGATACCGTTACTAAGACATGACATATATAATATTCAGTTACATTCTGCATGAATTTGTCAAGAACGTTTGTTCACGACCCGGCATATTTGAAGTCCTTTCCATCGTTAGGTAAATATTAATCTGATTTTACATCAGGCGCAGACAAAATCAGATATTTAAAAGTCATTGAACTACGCCTGCTGCCAAACTCACATGCACTTCGTTACTATTTTGATACTCAATAACCGGGTTTAAGGCTCTGCTAAAACGCTATTCTGAATGTTCCAATAATAAAGGGAACTTACCTTTTGAACGCATATTACTACCTTCTTGGTTGGTAATGGCATATGATGTGGTTCACCCTAGATTGGTTTGGAAAAATAATATATCTGGTCAAAGAAACATTGAAGTTATGTCTGCTTTGTTGTCAGATATTGACATAGTAATAATTCACATGTTGTACACATATATGTCAAATACAGACAGACATGATCCTAATTTTATATGTACATTTTGATAATGTCGAGATCAGTTTAATAACCACAATAATTATCTTCCCCTTATCACAAATGTAAAGTCAGTGACAATAACATTTTCTTACGTTACGTTGTGCATACAGCTAAGGTTAGCTAATAAAGTCTCAGGGACAAATAGGTAGACTCTATCATAAGGCATACTTTAGCAACGTGGATTTGAAAACACGACTTGGAAGTCGTGGATACAGGGAACAAAGCTTATTCTTTGTGCGGTGCATAGAACAACTTGTGTACATGGTTTGTTACTTCCCATGAATATTATATGAAGAATCATCAAACGCTATGATTATGGCGATCAAATGACGTACCTGGGAACTTAGGTTAGTAAAAGTGATGAAGAATGTTCATTGATAATATCAATTCAGCACAACAATGTCGAGATCAGAAAGTTAGAAGAACATGCATAAAATAAAGATTTATCACTGTTACTTATTATGTGCAAAAACACAAATGTGGGAGACAATAATTCGATTCGTTCGTGCACAGGAGCTATGAAATACAGGTCTGAATCAAACATTGAATCTCTTACTAAAGGCCAGATGAACAATTCCCTTATAATTTCAATATCTTCATAAAAGAAAGATACAGCACAGGAGGTTGTTGTTGTTGTTGTTGTTGTGGGGTTTAACGCCATTTTTCAGCACAGGAAAGGCTATACATGGCGGCCAGAATTAATGGTGGAGGAAGAGAACCGGGAAATCACCGGAAAGAACCACCGACCCACGAGAAGCTACTGGCAAGCTCTCTCACATATCCACATTCGCCGAATCTTAGACTCGAACCCACGCAGATAGAGGTGAGATGGCAGTGATCCGTAGCGGACAGCGCTTTAGACCACTCGGCCACTCGGGGCCCCCAGCACAGGAGGTCGGACATAGTACCGGTTGACAATGAGATTAATCTCTTCTTCATCTTAGATGTATACGTATTAACGGATGTTCGTGTCTCCTGTAAATAATACGAAACTGCAAAGTACAGTAAACTGGTTATGCATTCTGAAACGTTCAGAAAGACTCAGAGAAAGTAAAGAGGTGGAATATTTCTCTTTGTGACGTTAATTACCTACCAAATTAGCGACTACATGAAAGCGAAGGGATTCGCTCTTATCCATAGAGAAGTAATTTTGAGGACGGCTCTTTGAATGCAAAGCAAGGAAAATGGCTAGCTTGCATCCATAATGCACGAAAGAAAAATAGCATCAAGTATCGGAGAAACTAATGAATACTATGAACACCAATTTATGCAATTCCTACAAATGAATGCGTGCATGAATTTAAAAATGATCAATAGGAAATAACTATTACCAAACATTTCTAAGTTCCTAATTATCATTAAGGTATTGTATCTTGCCAATTCATATTTACCTGAATGGATTTTGTCTGGTTCTCGTCAAAGAGCCTGAGGTAACCGTGTTCGTCGACCAGATATCCATTAGGATTAAACTGTATGGTTATTTCCTGTAAGGATAAAACATTATTCGACTATTTTGAGAAGTCCTAAAAATAAGATGTACATCTAACAGTAAGTAACAGTGTTATCATATTTTTGGGAATACGAAACAGCTAGTTGACGTTTAGGTAAAGTTAGATATACATTGTTTGCAAGATTCTCAATTATACCCTTAATAATGTCGCACGACATAGATGTCAGCTATAATATAATTAATAATTTAGCTTCTGTAACACAAGTGCTTTCATGGTGTATAACAAATTTTATAGTAAATAGCTTATTCTTACCGATTATTTCTTACAACAAATAGATTATATAATGACTTAAAATTGGCGTTGAATGATACAAAACAAAACAATAAAGAGAAATACTAGCAATGATCAACAACTTTACTTCCAATCTGATTTAACCTGGGGTGTTTCGTTTGTAGCCTTTAATAATCATAAGGTAAATCCAAGTTTGTACTCACATTTTCATTTTGTACATGTGTTATGTATCCGTCATCAACCTGATATAATACAAATATGTCAGTAATAATCCCTCATTTAGCTACATTTCATTTCACATTTAGGCACCACGTTCATCACAACTCATCTGGTATAAATGATATAAAAGGAAAAAAAAGAAGAACACAATATGCAACAATTCTAATCGCATTTATAACAAGGAACGAATGCTATATTTATCCAATAATTTATAGCCAACATATTGATACCTATAGAAAAAAAGATTGCACCAAGAATGACATTATTTAAGGCTATACCGTCTCAGCTGAATTTTATTTACTCTCTATTACCAAGAATCAAATGCTCGCATCTTTTAATAAGAGCATAGCATATCCACTATGTAGAAACTATAAGAAAGTGTAGTTATACTAATTGTATTTTCTTCAGGGTTTTTTTGTGAATAAACTTCACCAGCTCATATTTGGATTGGTACGAAACTAAGCTATAATTACCAGTACCAGTTTTAGAAATAATTTGCTCACCATATTCCGCACACCAAATGCAATATAAGTACATCCCATTCCACTATTTTTATAATTGCAAATTGTGATATTTGACATTGCGACTAGATAAACATTCGCCTCTATATTAACGTTTGTACATGTGTCGCTGTTGTATAGTAAATCATAAAATCCCTTGTACTGCATATTTATCTGTCATGATCATCTACATAGGAATTGGTATTATCAAACAAATATTGAACAAATGAAACTACATTCATTAAAGACGAAGCAAAATGATAAAACATTATTATCTACCATTATTGAAATAGTATATGATGTGTACTATACACTTGGAGAAAATGTTTAGTATTTACAAATTGTAAACATCCCGTAAACAAAATCAAGTATACCTTGATAAAGTTCATTAAAAATAAATATTCCAGGAATTGTGCGCTCTAGATGGCAGTAAACCCCCCCCCAAAAAAAATTGACACGATTGGGCAGTAGCAATGACTTTAGTACCGTTAACTACTTGCATCCCTAAACGACCGACCAGATTAAGAAATATGGAGGCTCCTTAAATGTTCAAAAGATTCAAAAGAATCACGTTTTACCGCTTGTATGAAGTTTTGCCGGAGTTAATTACGACACAGTTTTAAAAATACTTACATTTTGTATGTAGCGAGCCTCCAAATATCCACTAGATGCATTCTTTTGAGAAGAAAAGAAAATATAGTGACATTGGTATCGTCCTTATCATAAACAATATATAATACTTTGATCTTTTAGACACAACTATGCAGTTGAAATAATTGAATTTGAATATGCAGTACGTGACATTGCTTACTATCAAGGAAACATCTTTTGTCAATTAATAGTATACATATCAAGTTGAATGATATAAATTAATTTAAATTAATTTAATTTTTGGCGCAGACGACTTTAATGCATATTTAATTTCAATTGTTTGTATGTTAGATTTTAATTCTTAAATTTAATTACACGTTATTGTCATGCAATATTGTTTGCTGGACTTGACCTTTTCCAAAATTAAATTCATTTCTGTTTTACCTGATTGTCTTTTGAATATTTTTATTTCATTTAATTTATGTAAATAAATAATAATAGCTTCATTATTCTCTATGTGTATAAGTGGATTATCAGAACTATTATTCAGGTAAACAAAGAGGGAGTAAATATGTTGATCTGGGACAGGGGTTTGGAGATTCCTAAGTACATTTTGTAGACTATTGTGTTGTAAATAAACAATGTTCATTAGATCAATCTAGAATATTATTTTTCATTGTCCATTAGGTAATGGTTGTTTTTAGAAAATGCTAATTCTGACCCGAGATCAAGCAGAGAACTGTATCATTTTGTGACTGTGACGATTTTACCAGTCGTGCTTTAGCATCTAGCACTTCAAGTTTATTATGTTGTGACCAGTTTGAGCTGAACTTTATTTTCTTCAAAGCATTGAATTTAAGTGATTATTTTCTCAGTAAATACCAATGTGCTCTGATAAAATTTTTGGATAAAGACATTCACTGGAGTTTATAATGGATTCAAACCTGGGATATTATTTCTGTGATTCAACAAGAGACGGTTGACACATCAGCACTTTGAAGATCATAACAGAAACGTCATTTGCTTCAATTTGCGATAACAACGTGATTTTAAGTATGTATTATTCAGGACGTTTTATTACTTTGACTTGTGTTTTTTTAATTTTTCTATTATATTGTGATTTAATTTAGAATACCGTATGTTCCTTGTTCTCATTTATCGTTGTATATTCTAGTGAAATAAATTTGTTATTAAATTGTATAAAAACTTGTCTTCACTCTTTATGTATGTATGTATGTATGTATGTATGTATGTATGTATGTATGTATGTATGTATGTATGTATGTATGTATGTATGTATGTATGTATGTATGTATGTATGTATGTATGTATGTATGTATGTATGTATGTATGTATGTATGTATGTATGCATGCATGTATGTATGTATGTATGTATGTATGCATGTATGTATGTATGCATGCATGTATGTATGTATGCATGTATGCCTGTTTGTATGTATGTATGTATGTATGTATGTATGTATGTATGTATGTATGTATGTATGTATGTATGTATGTATGTATGTATGTATGTATGTATGTATGTATGTATGTATGTATGTATGTATGTATGTATGTATGTATGTATGTATGTATGTATGTATGTATGTATGTATGTATGTATGTATGTATGTATGTATGCATGCATGTTTGTATGTATGTGTATAAGTATGTATGTATAATACAGTCTACACGTAAACTTCATGTTTAGGCATAAAACAAAGGAATGAACAATAACGAATATAATTCTGAAGAAAGTGCCGCTTATTATCGAAACATGATTTATGTATCCAAATAATAATAATAATAATAATAATAATAATAATAATAATAATAATAATAATAATAATAATAATAATAATAATAATAATAATAATGATGATGATGATGATAATAATAATAATAATAATAAAAATAATAATAATAATAATAATAATAATAATAATAATAATAATAATAATAATAATAATAATAATAACAGCAACAATATTTCAAAGACACAAAGTGAAGACAAATCTGCATTTTAGAGACAAAATGTGTATCAATAATTAAAAAGTAAACCTAGGATCGAAATGTATCATTTTATAAATAAACAAACATTAGACTGTATAACATACCTCTTCATTTAATGATGTATCATGCTAGTTCAGACAGTATTCTTATGTCCTTTTATTGTACGCTGCTAATCTTCTTCCTTCTATATAAAGTCAAGTATATTATATAATATCTGCACGATAGCTTGCAGAGGTATGGCGACAAACTACATATTTCCCTTCCAACATACAATTATAGTATGTTGACACGAGTAATGTATCCCTTCTAACGAGTAAAAAATGCACGAAGAACATCAATTATTCTTAAAATGCTATGTTCTTTGGAGTGTTTCATTTTTGATTTTTATTTTCACTTTTATCTTCCTCAATACGAACAACGGACACGCCTGTGCATCCGTGTTATACAAAAATGTTCTATAAATTATACAGTTCTCTGCATTGATATAATAAATCTAAGATAAAAAAAAACGTTTTTACCAGTACAAATAAGAGTTGTTGTCAACTTACGTCTATGGAATCCATGTTAAGATATTTTTCATTGTTTGCTTTACTGAAACTGTGTCGATGTTTGTAATCTTAGAACAAGGTCAACAGATTTCACTGGGTCTGTAAGTATAAGATAGATTACTAATATATGCAGCTTTTATAATAGCACACCCACAATAGATGAAGACATATTTTCTCATTATATCACTATTTATCTATATTTTGATGTAATCGTTTATGCGAATATTTATCATTTATATTACTCATTAGAAATGTCTACAACATTATGCACGGACTGCATAAAAGTTTCATCAGCTTGGTAGTTTTCCATTACCTCTTGCATCAGACATATACATTAATCATGCATTACTGCATTTGTATGGGAAAATATGAACGAGCATTTATAAGTTATATCTCTTAAAATTAGGAGTGCGGTATTGCACCAAAAAAAAAAGAGCTCTTATTTTCCTATTCAAATTTGTTAACCATTTTATTATATACTCATTTTGCTTTTCTGTATAAAATGAAACACTCGAAGAAACAAAGTATTATATTTGCTGATCGATTTTAAAGCAAATACCCAAAATTAGTGAAACAAATACACAACAGTATTATTCATACCAGCAAAGCCTTACGCAGCGACTTCCTTTGAACTTAACAGTTCTGGTGGCCTAGCGGTTAAAGCTTCCGCCTCGGATGTTGGAAGGCACGGGATCTAACCACGGATGAATCATACTAAAGAGTTCTAAAGATAAAAAACCTATGGAGACTTTTAATGGTTTTAACGCTCGTGGTATAGTGTTGAGAGCGTCCTATTCGGATTCTGGAAGTACGGGTTAGAATTCCGGCCAAGTCAGAATAAATATTTATAAAAATGGTATTTGCTGCTGCCTCGCAGTCGATTAGCATTAAGAGGCCAGTGTTTGGAGTGGTCAGCCTGGTGTCAGGATAATGTCACTTGGCGGGACATAATGCTAACTGTATGCGTCTCCAGTGTAGACATCACTATAAACTACCACACTACAAACATCGTAGCAATATGATTGAAAATTGGTTAAAGCTACGTTAAAAAATCCAAAATCACGCACGTAATCCTTTGAACTTGGTAGTGAACTGTGCGCTCGTTTAAAATTATTATTTTGGTCTTCTTGAAATTCGTGATTTATAGTCATTTTGTCATAGTATTTAGTAGGAGTTAGACACGTTTTAATCATCTATTCATTTATCTATCTATTTAGGTGTCTGTCTGTGTGTGTCTATCTTTCACTCCATATATATATATATATATATATATATATATATATATATATATATATATATATATATATATATATATATATATATATATATATATATATATATATATATATATGTGTGTGTGTGTGTGTGTGTATAACATTTTTCTCTGCAAATACTTTATGCTTAGGAAGAAAAACAAACAAAGAGACTGCTACATTCAAGGTGAGAGAGAGAGAGAGAGAGAGAGAGAGAGAGAGAGAGAGAGAGAGAGAGAGAGAGAGAGAGAGAGAGAGAGAGAGAGAGAGAGAGAGAGATTACATTCATTTCAAAATATATCAGAATCTATTTACTTTGCATTACAATCACAAACATACTTAACTTCTTAAATCCTCATTCAGTTGATATCAAGAAATAACTATATATTATAATGCATACCTTCTTCAATTAACACGTCTCGATAGTCTCGATAACTGAGCTCCTAATGTAGGAATTTCAACCACTGTTCAAACATGCAACTAATGCATACCGGTAAATTTTATTTTCATTCTGTGTTAAATATAGCTTTGAACTGTTGCTACTTGAATGAATAATTACTTTCATCAAGGAAATTAAAAACTCAATCAGCTAATCTCGGAACAAGCTGCTGCATCATCTCCTTCGTTTGAAGGATTGATGGTGAGTGTGTGTCTTTGCATTTCGTTGAATTGGGTTGCTTATCCTGCGGTCCCTCTAGAGTTATAGGGCCATGAACCAGAGATAATATATATTTACATTTCTCTATATGTACCATTTTTTCAACGAGCATAGTATGGAAAAACCCTAACAGATGCAAACATACTATTTAATTTTGCCCTTAGAACTTGGTTTATAACAGATACCTTCATCGCAAATCTAATCCAAAGGCCTTAACGATTAGTGTTTTATTTTACACAAATGAAATGATAAATACCAAAGCATATACATGACATTTTTAAAAAGAGAATACTTAACAGAATTCCAGGTTTACACAATGCACGTTAGCATGTTATGAAACAGAACATCCATAACAGGAAAGCAGAATCAAACGTTTCATAAAAAAGGAATTAAGTACTTTTTGTTTATAAGAAACTCAAATAATGTTTATTTTTAACGAACATTGGAATTGCAAATCTCTTTGAAGATTATTAGTGATAGGGTGTTTTGAGATACCTACACGTGACAACAAAGAATGCAGGGTCTTGATCGGTGGCAACTGAGGTTCAGCAAATTGGTTCCAATAATTCACATTCTCATATAGATACATACTTTTTCGTAAATAGACCTGCATTGATTGGGCAATATCGACGAGTAGTTTTGAAGTTATTTCATTAGACTGTTTGCTAACATTTCCGGGACTTTTAGTTTCATCGTGGCTTTGCTCTTTATCTGGAAGGACCTTACCCTTCGGTGTGAGGCTTTGTCACTAATCCAGAACTTAGTGGCTGCAGAGAACTCAGAAATGTTATCATAAGTCATACCTATGTCTGCTGGTGCATAAAGCTGCTGTCGATGCAGTTTTCCTTTACATTAGGTAGATCTGAGAAATACCTCATCTGTGTTTAGCCCAATAGCTCCCTGAGCGAGTTTAAAACTATTTTGCCATCACATAGTACTTTTATATAAATAAACGCGCATGGAATGCTTTCAGTGGCTGACACTGATCGATACAACTCGTATTTGTGTCTTTGTTAGCAGAACGTTCCACTGAAACATTCAGACATTCATAAACCTCGTAGATTATGTGCACGACTCTCATCTTTCTTTGTACTCCAGTAAATGCTAAACGTGTTTTATCAGTCTGTGGCATAATTGTGCGCAGCAATTTTCCACTGATTTTACTTCAAAACAAGTCATGACTGTTGAGCAGTTCTTTAATCTTAAATATATGCAAGAAACATCTGCATGGATATTTCTTGTTATAATTCTTATTGCGGTCGGTTAATTAGCCGAGCACGATTCTTTATTCACACATAGTGCAATATCGTTTTCGATTATTTCGTTCATTCAGCAGCAACAAATCAGTTTTCGTCCTATATGTTCAAGGGGAGATAATGACAACAGATAAAAGTCTTTATCAGAAGTGAGCACATTAATAGCTCTACTTGGGTAAAGTCTTTACAATTTGTTCAGTGTGACTTTGGTAACCTGTAAAGGAAATTTAATATCACCAAAATTGCGTTCACCCATTCATTGCTAATATTTCAGGTATATCTTGCTTATCGCTGACCAGATTTAACGCTGATAAAATTACCCATTCAAAGCAACGATATGTCAATATTCTTTACGTTTATAACTGATCTTATTAGGACTGTAGACAGTGTTTCTATGAAACTGGAACCACAAAATAGCTGATACGGTGAGAGATGGACCTCTTTGGATAGTCCACCCATATTTTCCATTGGTATATTGCTCCAGCGTTTCAGGAATCTTTTCTATGACTGTCAGTTTCATCATTTATGACTCTGCAGTCTGCGGTTCAGGATTACGGGAGCACCACTGTGAATCCATAGTGTAGTAATTTCAAATCCACCTTTGCCTTGACTATGTGGCTTAACCAGATTCGCAATAAGAACCGTGTCTCACTTAATGCACGCGCTTCCAAAGTTTTGTAACACTGGTACGATTATAGTAAACATATTTGTCAAAAGTTGTCGAACGTCCTTACCTGGTGTGAATGTGGATAGAATAATTGCTATGTGATTATCTAACTCGACCGAGGTTTGTGAAATATGAATTCTGGTACTTATGATTCCTGTGTTTGTGCACAAAAATTACCAACCACTTGAGTAGTTTTAGTCTAATACGGCATTTATTGTACATCTGGGTATTCGGATATGATGTTTACGTTCAAATTGTTCAAGATATTTTGCACTTGTTTTTTATAATTATTATAAATCGATGGTCTTAAAATAAGTCATATATTATAATAAGAAGCAAACAGTTAGCAAAATTCAACAAGTAATTCATTTCTCTATAATACACGGTGCAAAAGTAAAAAGAAAGAACTTAAGTTATTGTTATTGAGAATTAAATCCCAAATAATCGGAGAATTATAGAAACAAGTTCTAATGATTAAAATTCTGAATGAACTTTAATAGACATTCAAATTAAATCCAGCCCTGGGAGAGTTGATGTTCCTGTGGTAGTCCGTGTAGTGATGATTCTTTTCCCACAACATCAAACACGCTTTAATAATCTATGATTTTTGTTCTTCATCTTAGCAATGACAGCTTTTTCACTCAAGTTACCTGCGTATGGGATGCTTGAAGCCTAGAAGACAAAATTTAAAAGCGGGGTAGAGACGAGGACGGGTGGAATGGACTCAGAGGTGACAAAAAGTCAAGGCTCTGACACTATTATAAAAAAGACATTTAAGAATGGGGTAAACATCACTAGCAAGTTTTGATTGTTCAACAACCAGAAATGAAGTTTCCTCCCCAAGCTAGTATGGAAAGATTTTTAACACTCTAACTGAAATCTTTAAATGATATTAAGGCACGATATTTCTTCTCTTTCTCTCCTATCTATGAAAGATAAAGATAAAATGATAAAATGTGTGTAGAAACAAATAGACATTGGTGGAGCTCTCGATAATTGCCAGAGAGACCGAAACTACACAAGAAAGTTTAAATTCTAGTTCGTTCCCACGCACGTGTAAATAAAGGATTGGAAAGGGTCAGTAAAATACACCCGAATCATAACCCCTTAAGCCTCTATGGCACTTGAAATAAAGATTTCAAGATTGTTATTATTAAGTGAAATGAAACACAAAAATAATACGTTTCACATATTTATTAGAAATGCACTGTCGTCTTATATTATTGTTATATTACCATTAAAGAGCAAAATAGAAGACTATTTGTTTATCTCATATACAGATTTGTTATACGCTATAATTAAAATCTGGTATGGATCGTATTGATAATTCTCAAATCCAAACATTTGCCGTAACTTTTAATTCCAATATGCTCCTAACATGCAAATTGTATCATATTATGTAAATTAGACTGATTGGCGGTTACAAAACGAGATGAGGTGATGTTGGATGGGACGATCAAAACTGAATAAGTCGCCATGAATGTCGGTGTTATGTATATTTAATTTGTATTGTGTTATTTACCTTTTACATAACTGAGGATAGGAAATTACGCCTAAATGCATAATGTTATTTATGAAGATATATTTGCTTGGGTGTGGGTCCAGGACCATGGTTTTGGTCTTGATAATTCCATTGCTTGCTTGGTTTCTTGACATGTTTATTAATTATTAGTACACTGTGTACTGATTTTTTGAGGTCTAGGTTTAGTTTTTGTTGTAAACATAGAAAGGTTTGGACACGAAGGTCTTACTCATATCCTGGGTATATGTACGTTTTCTTAGGGTCTAAGATAAGAGTCTGATAAACATAATTTTACCCGCATCGTTAAAGTTCATTCTTGGGTTTATTTGCTGTTGTGTTCAGTTATAATTTGAGAGGTTTCATTCATGAAAAATATTGATCGGAATTACAATTTGATAGTTTAAATAAATAAGTAGTTAGAGATTATTGTAAATATATTCAATGACATGATGGATCTTATTATTGTGTTAAATCAAGACTGTTGGCATGTAAGCTAATGCATGATTCTGTAAGTGTGCGAATTTGTGATAGAACTGTTAGGATAATTGGGGAATTAATTCACAGTACTCTACGGTCCTCTTGCATGCTTACTTTGTAACTCAGATATTGACATTTAAGTGTTTACTGTACTAGACTTGCTGGTTTTACATCTTTCCGTTACTTTGTTTAAGACCATAAAATCACAACAGTAGGTCTCGTTAATATTTCGTTGCGATTTTAAAAAGTGATCTAACTTAGACATGAACGTGATTCACAGCATGCAGAAAGCACAAGAAAAACAATCTATCTTGCGCCCTAAAAATACGTTACTTTTGGGTCTATATTAATTACCAAAAACATTTTGCAAAACAATATGTCAGAACGGTATAAGAATGTTTAAGTTTTAAAATAGCCATGCTCACCTTAAATAAGATTTTGGAAAAACGTCTTTCTAATTTACTTGATTTTGAAAAAAAAATGGATGTTTCCAAATTGAATCATTACTTTTTATTATCATTCTTGTGATCTTCTTTTATACATCCATCTTATATTCCATTGTCGACTTCTCTCGCTTTGTCAGCCAAATATTCAATAGTTCTCTTATTCACTATCGAAGACATGGTTCGGAGAGTCCGTTGGCTGTGACTATCAATGTTCTGGATTTCCTTTAATCGCACCCTCAATCATAAAGAGGAAACTTATTCTTATCAATAGCTGCTTTTAAGTTTACAATTCACTCAAACTCATGACGTATAAACATCTGGGATAGTATTTGTAAATTGCATTCAAACGTCAGTCCAATTGTGTACTTTGTCGTCGTCAAATATTGCATAATCATAAATTAAGCATATCATTTGTTCTTAAGTGGTTGGAGACATACTGCGAGCAATCTTCCTGGTAGAGACGTTCGAAGCTTCCCCATTGGTGCTGTAAACCAAACTCTTGATTAAATAGATTTATTGCGTATTACAGTTATTGCAATAGCATGACTAATACGTTCTGTGCAAAATGTACTGTTCTTGACATAATTTTCCAGTTAAAAACCATGAAATTATCTGGCCCCACATTCGTTTAGACCATACTTCACTACATACATACATACATGCATACATACATACATACATACATACATACATACATACATACATACATACATACATACATACATACATACATACATACATACATACATACATACATACATACATACATACATACATACATACATACATACATACATACATACATACATACGACAAAGACCTGATTGCGGAGACAATCCAAAGGGCCAAACAAACAAACCGTGATGACCTACTCAGATATGGACATAAAGAAAAGGTTGATAGGATACCATTTATTCTGACCTATCACCCAGACAATCCCAAAGTAGGTAAAATCATCGCAAACCACTGGCCAACCGTACAATCGTCAGACATACTAAACCTAATACTTCCGAACAAACCTGTAGTAGCTTACCGGAGACCAAAAAACCTAAAGGACATCCTAGTCAGGGCCAAGCTAACAACAATCGCTAGTCAAAACCAACCTAGTCAATCTGGACCCTGTGGCGATAAAAGATGCAAAACCTGTCAACATATGATAGAGACCAAGACATTCACTAGCACAGTGACTAAAGAAAAACTAAGCATACATGGTCCAAACAAAACGTGCAAAACAGAGAATGTGATTTATCTCATCACATGTAAGATCTGTGGCCTTCAGTACGTGGGAGAAACTGAAAAGCTACACATAAGGATAAACCTTCATAGATCTGATTGGATGACAAAAAATCTGTACAGAAGCCCGGTCGCAGAACACTTCTCCTCCCCTGGCCACACTTTCAGTGATATAATACTTATCGCTATTGCTAACAACCACAGCTGGAGTTCCGAAACCAGGAAGGAAAAGGAATCATACTGGATACGCCGCCTTAGAACATTGAAACCAATCGGTCTAAACCAAGCAGATTAGAAAATGAAAACTATGCACTAGTAGAATTTAACATTTTCTAAATCTTCTTAATATCCTTCAATTTTTACTATAAGAATAACCGGTATAGAATCAAATATCCGGGATATAATCTGCGTTACATATGTACACAAAGTAAAAATAGATGTCGCTTTGGTTTGTAGACTTTTAGGGAATTATACAACGTTTTCAGTTTCCGCAACTAGTCTATACAAGCTGGTTGTATTTATAGTTTTAGCACATGTGAAGACAGAAATGTAGTGGTTTACAAACACAACGTTTTTGTGTTTATTTGTTTGTCGTAACTATGTTTTGTATTTGCCTTTGAAAAAGACTCATTAAGAGTCGAAAGCGTTTAGGCTAGTTAGTTACTAGTTTCGTACTGTTCGTCGTCAGTTTATTGCATCGTATTCGTGCGTCATTCAGAGTTTTTTTTTTTTAGCCTGGTTTGCATATATCTTCGTTTCTCTTAATTTTATATGGAGTTATAATGCTTGCTTATCTTCAAATTCAATTTCCACCGTCAGAATAAATCAACATGGTCTCAAATCTGGACCATTTGTGAATATTTGTCAAGCCAAATGTTCATTTTCTATATCTGTCGATTCATCAAGCAGACGGGAGAACTAGTATCACATAAGACTGCTTAGAAATAAATATCCAATAACACGATACATAGTGAAAATCAGATATCAGATATCAATTATTGGTCATTCTTGTAATTGCTTGGTTATTTTATTCTCATTGATTACAATAGGACCTGATTTGTACAAATGCATATATATAGTAAAGTAAATGCATAACTAATTTAGACACACGTATGTGCCATTTAAACCTCTCTCCCCACTGTTTTCAACATTTAATAATGTGTGTATGCATATAACGTATATTTTTATAATCTAGTTTACTGATTTGTGTGAGTGCTTTAGTATGATTTATTGTCTGTAGGCCTTTTTGAACGGTAAAAACTGTAAATATCTAATCCTGTTTTTTTTTTCATTCACTTTCGCTCTGACAATGACATGCACCCCTCTTCTAAATGTGTAATAAAACATCACATAAATAGCTTTTAAACAAATAGGCATAACAAAACGTCTGCAAGCATTCATTCCCAAATCAGGAATCCGAATCATTTCTTTCATAACATGTTAAGTGTCTAATAACCTGATGATACGTAGACTAAAATTTACGGTTTTTAATATCATTGCAATTTTCGTAAATTTCAACTTCAATTTGCCTATACCATTGTTGAAATTATCATGATAAATAATTTTGAATCTATATACTTATATTTCAGTTAAAGAAACATCAACAACTACATATATTGTACCTGTTTTTTTTAAATACCAACGCGTTAGAAAAAGACAAAAATGCTAAACTGAAGCAAGTTGATTGGCATGAAAACCAAATAAAATAGATTATATATATATATATATATATGACTCTGCAACTAATCGTTGATAAAGTTTATAACTGCATTCATCTACCGAAGATAACGATGCGATATGTATGTATGTAAATAAGTATGTATGTATATATGTATGCATGCATGCATGTATGTATGTATGTATGTATGTATGTATGTATGTATGTATGTATGTATGTATGTATGTATGTATGTATGTATGTATGTATGTGTGTGTGTGTGTGTGTGTATGTATGTATGTATGTATGTATGTATGTATGTATGTATGTATGTATGTATGTATGTATGTATGTATGTATGTATGTATGTTCATGTATGTATTATTTATATATAGTTATGACTATGTGGTTTTAGAATAGGTAACAGACTAGAGTGAAACCAATAGGTTTAGTATACTCAAAAAATAATTCATGTCCCTAAAACAAAAAGATAAAATTCAAATTAAACTGGCAGTATTGTGTAAAAGTCACAAATAAGCACACATCTTGTGTTATAAGTCCAATATTATGGAATGCACATAATATAATTCCGATAGCATTTAATATCCAAATGTACCAAGAGTCTTCACTATTTTAACGTTCCTCAATGATATAACAACGAAAGTCTTTGAATGAGTTTTTAAAAATTCTAAAGAAGTTTTAGTTGAAAAAGTCAATGAGTACTTTGCAGATGCAATGAGCGATTTATACACATTATTCATCGCAAACTATATATGAACTTAACTATAATATTTAATTATGGATTGAGAAAATATATTAAACGGTATGAGAAATTCTAATCAAAATGTATAAAGACGTACCTCACTTCTCTCTCGATGCAATATATATATATATATATATATATATATATATATATATATATATATATATATATATATATATATATATATATATATATATATATATATATTCTAAAACACAAATGGGAAATGTCATCAAAATGGCAAAAACATTACAATAATCATGTCGGAAAAACGTCAACGCTTTTTGAGTGACAAGGTCAACCTATTATGATTTTTAAAACCACTACTCTCTACTGACGTTATAATTAAAATACGCAGAACCATAGGCTAAAGTGAACTTCAAACAGTATCAACGATGCTATTTTCTACTGTGAGAGAACTATTAAAAGTAAGGGACAAAAGAAATATGTAAGCAACATAGTAGAAATAATGTCTGTATTTATATATGTTTATCGTTTCACTTGCTTTGCGGCGTTGAACTTACAAAGTATCACTGGTGATAAGTGATGATGAGGACTTGGCCTCCACCATTAAACATTTGGAGAAGTTTAAGTGTGCAGTAGAGACTATGAAGGTGTTAAAATTTTACACATTAGCAAGAAAGTGGCTGTATCTTTTGCTGACCCTCTTCTTGAATCCTTATTAAAATCGTCGGTATTGAAAGGTAGTGTTGACGTTGCAGCTCAAAGTGAACTAATTAGTAATGAGATACCCATCGCAAAGATATAGCCTTTGAGGAGTTCACTGTTGTGCGTTTTATCATGTGCTGACCAATGAGATGAGATTCATTTAGGGTTTATGACTGAAGATGCAGGGCTCAGTTAGGCAGAGATTATGTAAAGGGTTTAGGACGATACAGATGAAAGAGACATCATCCTTGGTTGTTGGAGAGCTTTCCATTCTCACAGCCATGTAGCTTCGACCGTATTTGCATACGGATAAAAGTTTAGAGAATGGTGTCAATTTTCATAAATAGACCATGAAAAATTAACCGCGTATATTTTTTTTTATTACAGTGGTGTTATGCTCAGGAACGTTAGTAAGAACACGCGAACTTTAATTTATTCTAATCGACTAATTTATACATGAACAGAGGAAATTAAGTGACAATGCACCGATTTAAAGATTTCATTTCTTCTAGGCGACGGGTGGAATCTACGTTGATATAACATTGATGAGACTTGCCTTGGAAACAGCAGAGTGATATAACAGCTCCTGTTAAAATAGAGACTGGTTCAAGACAAAATGGAGCTCACAAGTTGAAAACTGCATCTAGTGTGTACGCTTTATTAAAGGTTACACGTAGATAGGATACCGTATCGTCTTAGCTTCGCCATAATATTTCGTACTTAGGAACTTTTGCTTGATATTTGATCTGTGTGAAATATAGCAGATACGTGATAACAAGTCTATTTCATTACATTGATTCATTTGATCAGTGTCATTCTGTACCCTTTGATAAAATAGAAAACAAATTGACTGAAAGCATGAGGTATATGTTTCTATTTATGCTGTAATAATTCATAAAATAACTTAAACATTTGTCAATTTTAAGATTCACTCAAACATGTTGGAAACACGGGCGCATTTTATTAGACTTCCCAAGTGTACTAGTTAGCGTAATTTATCACCCTGCCGCACCCGAATTGTAATGTAAACCTAGCGAGTGGTTACATTTCGAGAACATCTGTTTAACTTTCTAATCCAGAAGTCATTCTCATATGTGGGGAGAGAGTTGTTTTATTAAAGCCATAAATAAAAAGACAATAATTCCAGTACAATCATTACTTTCTACATCAAATAAGTATAACTATTCTGAAAAAATATTACCAAAACACATTAAATAATTAGCATGGAATATCTTTAATTCATCTAATGTATCCAGGTGGTACATATTTTATTATCTTCTTATCCATCGCCAATATTTTTACTGAAAATGCCTGAGAAGATATTACATCATTTGCGTTCTTTCTTGACGTCAAAATTAAGAGAAATTATCTTATTGGCATATTTAGTAATTCAATTCCAATGAGAAACATTATGTACGACACTTTAATCATCCTTAAATCCAACATTAAGATTTAATATATTTTTAGTCTCCGTCTGGACAATAAAAGTTATTTGTGAAAGGAAAATTATGCCATATAATTTTTTGGATTACATGTTAGGTATGTTTGCTTTGGAAATGTTATGTAATGAACAATGTCCAGGATATATGAAGTTAAATGATTATCTTGTATTTGATAATTAAAACCATCGAACAAATGTGGGATCAATTATGACCTTGACTTCTTTGCAGAGCCCGATGTAATATATTGATTGATTAAATGTATCATATATGGAAGGAATTTATTACGTCTGCATTTGGAAAAAGGATGCCTGGATGGAAACCGAGAACAAAATCGATTGATAGAGAATAACTCTGAAATCAGATTATGAAAAATGTCTAAGTACAACACGTAAATTACACAAACTGCTAGATACAATGTCTGTGAAACTGTAAAAAAACGTACATTACTAGTAAAAAAAGGAGACAACATTATGAAGAAGCTATGAATAGGGGAAAGAAAAGACAACTCATACTAACATGTATAAACGGAATGTTAAAAGCAAGTAATAGGAGTGGCAAAACAAAACCAAATAAAACAAATGTAAGGTTAAAAATAGAAAATGTGTGCACCGTATCTGTACTGCAATGAAAGGTCTATCCGATAGATTATGCATTCTCTCCATTTGTATACGAAACCAAATAGTTGATTGGAAAAAGAGCGCGCGAAGATTTCACTCTTAAGACGTGACAAATGTTTTGCAGAGTTCAGAAGCATGCATATAAATTTATGTCCCGGCCATGGCGATATTATTCGCTCTACTCCCTTTTTAGTGATTTACTAAAAGCATTTAAGAACTTAGTTGATTCTTTCATGCGCAAATCTCTTGCCTTTTTTAATTTGGGACGAATTTCCTCAATTGGATTCATCTTTACTGGAATGCTGGAAGCTGTATTTATACAATGGTGCATAGTTCTATGCAGTTAGTATAACTCTCAGATCAGTAATCTTTCCAGATAAGCACAGTCAAGCTAACAAAATTCTGACAAGTGCTGCAACTTTTTCTACCTCTGCCTGTAACAATATAAGTGTTTTTTTTATATTTTTCTATATATTTGTCCACGTTACTTTGTAGCGTTCAATCTTCTTTAACTAATTGTTTCTGGTTTATCTTTATTGCGTGTTCTTCTTTCACGCACTTTTACTTAACAAAACTAGCTATCTTTTGTGCAACATATTGGGCAGTTTGTGCAAAATTTTGGGCAGGTAAAGGTCCATTGTTTAACAGGTAAGTTTTTTTAATTGGTGACATGAAATTGAAATAAATTATATATCATTAAAGATGATTAATTTTGTCATGAACAAAATTGTGGCCAGTATTGTTTGTTTTCACTTATACAAACGTTAGTGAATACTATACAACTACCCTTTTGATGGCAACTATTGAAACGATTGTGACCAAATTAATATGTGTCAATAAACCACAGGTGCATTACACACTTGTCAATCTTATATGTTTCTTATGCTTTGTATTTCCCCATTGTGTTATTTTGTCTTGTTAAATGTACACGTTTAAACGTTATCAATAGCAATATAGGGCTGATATAGGCAAACCAAAAAAGTGACGAAAATCTGGTCATGAAACTAACTACTTTAAAAATCATGTAAGTGTCCTTCATAGCAGTTTGTACAATTACTGTTATCTGCAGGCAGGCTTATCTTCTTATCACTGATGTCACAGTGTAGATTACAACAGATGAACATGATTAGTAATATATCTCTGGTGATGACAATAACTTTTTACGTCATTTTGCCTCATGTTCTATTCATGCCTACCTATTCTTTTTCAACCATGATTTTTACAATATATGTTTGCACACTTCAATTTAAATGGATATATTATTGTCTTGGATAAGTCAGATATGTTTTCCGGCAGATCCATTCTCTTTGCTATTTAAATGATAAACAGCTGATGGCACTAAATATTTTAAACTCAAATATTTATATGACCCTTATTATAAATGAGACAACCCGCAGAGAGTAGACTCGCGATTGACGTATGATTCTGTAAAGTATGCGAGTGATTTTATGAAGGTTTGAAACTTTATAATAAACTTTACGACGTAAATTCTGGTCTCACTTTTACAGACGTTTCGTAAATTATGGTTATAACGTCGACAAAAAATTTATCAGCATGTTTAGATATCATGGAATGTATATAATATCTGTAGAGAAATTCAATAATTCATTTCATTTAAAGATAACTTCAAACCCTGTGTAATGCTACTGTCACATTATATAATATCTAGACGCTCCAGATGATCTGATATTGTTAGCGAACTAAGGTCTCTATATTCAGCAAACCACAAAACTTGACACAAGCGTATAATCTATAATGCAAGTAAATTAGTTTGGTACAGTGATTGTATGAACACTTGAGAAAAAAAATTCAAAGTACTCATACTTTCACCATAATAGACAGATTAAAGAAGTGGAAGAAAGAAGATAAAATTTGAGACAATTCATGAGCACACCAGACTGAACCATCAATTACCAGTTCTAGAAGAAATAGAGCTGCACACAATATACACAAACAAACCATTTGAACAGCTGGTACGAGAACCAAATAATATAATCGATGATTGCCAAGAAAATGTAAAAGGTACAGAACTTTTAAATGCATTGAGAAGATTTTTTACTACCGAAGAGGAAATATAATTATGAGGATATGTAAAGATGTAATAAATATATATTGTTCATGAAACACTATGTTGAAATGTGTGGAACTAAATCTGGCATCAGCAAGAGAAAATACCTAGACAAAATGGGCTTTATTTTCTAAAGCAGTTGAAATGCCTTGACAGTTAACGATGTCAAGTAGTTGGATATCTAACCGATAAGAGAGCTGAATATACATTTCCTTAAACCAGATAGAATAGTAAAGTTTGTACAATTACATTATGTAACTGGCTGAAACAAATGTTTATAGGATTGAAGAGTGCACCAATTGCAATTTATATTCCTGCAATTGCATTTATTGCATCAACAGCTGCGATATTTATATAATATATGGTAAAAGGTGCTTTTATCAAGACACGAAATCATTCCAAATCGATATACCATAATCCCACATTGTAACACATTATTAAAGCGACATTTAGCATTGAATGGGTCGATGTTTTGACAGTTTTCTAAATTGACTTGAAACTTTGGTGAAATAAAAACATATAATGTAAACAATAATTTATTCGCATGCTGGTGTCACTTTCCATAGGCCTCATCTCAATTGCTCATGTGTTTGTCTTCTACTCCTTGAGCTTCTTTCGTCCAATTTACTGGCTCAAATAGCAAGCATAAATCAATGATCAAAGCTTCCTCATTGTTTGGTAGTCGGACTAGATCCCCAAATACATAATTTGAAAGAAGGCGGCTGTATAAATGGATATTGGTCACTAATCTGTTAATTGGTAAGTAAATTTTAGGCAAAGATTGTGTAGATACCATAGTTGTTTTCTAAATCAGTTTTATGCTTATTCATCAGACGTTGTGGCTGTCAGTCATTTATCTTGAGCATATAATAGCCATACACGTCTTCTAAATTCATATATGGAATCTCGATTCACAGTTTTGAGTCATTGAGCACCAACAACATCAAACTACAATATACCTATACTTTCTTCTTCTTCTGTGTCTTCTTTGTCTTTTTCGTCTTGCATTAGTAACTGTCATTGTACGTTTACCAAAACAGACCGAAACCAGCGAACTACAACTTGCGCCCAACGGCCACCCAGACATATGCTAATACATTATTCGTTTGCCTGCCTAACTTCATACGTGCATGAAATTTAGGTATTATTTTATTTATGTATATCTGAATATACAACTCTTTTTCTAATTTACTAAGTGTTTATGGTGTGTATGTGTATAAGTATTATTATTATTATTATTATTATTATTATTATTATTATTATTATTATTTTTATTATTATTATTATTATTATTATTATTATTATTATTAGTAGTAGTAGTAGTAGTAGTAGTACTAGTAGTAGTAGTTGTAGTAGTACTAGTAGTAGTAGTAGTACTAGGAGTAGTACTAATAGTAGTAGTGTTTGCAGTGGTTCCATACATTTGTTAAAAGATGGTTATTGTTCACAATGCCTATCTGGGATTTTAAAATCCAAGTCACATCCTTGTCTACCAATAGGACAAATTTTCTGACATTTTGTGTGTCGTAGTATACTTGGTAATTTATGCAATGTATAATGTGATGTCGGATGAGTGACATCCATGATTATTATATCTACTTGTCATTTGCTTCAATTAACGTCATTACCCTGTGATATTTATTTTAGATTCATGTCCAAGTAATAATTTATTACAGTTTTGAAGTCAAATAAAGGTGTATTCTCCAAAGAGCGTAACCGCTCAACACACACATACTCATGCTTACTTGTCCATTAGGCGTCCGCTCAGCCTTAAGAGGTTAGTTTTAGGACTGGAAGGACTGATGTCAGGATAATATGACACGGTGGGACAACATGCTACATGTCTGCGTCAAGATGCCCCAGTGCTAAACATCACTATAAACTGTCACAACTCAGACATCCTAGCGATACAACTACAAAATTGCTAAACCTACGTGAACAATCAAAATCACATACACATTCATTCATTTAAATTACATAAAGCGTCCTAATTTGAGAAAAATATATACACATTGACTCATGATTATTGGACACACACGCATCCGTCACTCAAATCAGCTATACAATATGAAGTTTACCTTTGACTCTGTACTGCTTAGGTTTCATAAAAGTGTGTTTTAAACTATATTCAATGTTATGAGCCTGTTGAAAACGAACGTAAAAAGGATCATTCCACATAGGCAAACCAAAATAGTTTTAGAAATGTATTATAGATTTAAAATTACATGTAAAAAAACTAATAATTGAAAACAAACATTTAGTTCTGTACTCGTTACTTCGAAGACATACTTTGAAATATGATCAGCCGTGATAAGGATATAGAACAGCATAGTACATTTGAAGTTCAGATTTTGGTAGACATAAGTAAATATGCAATATCATGAATAATGCCAGGCAATATAATGACTGGAAATTGCGATATTTTAATTTGAAAACCAAAAATAAGTTCCTGGTAAGTGAATGTCCAAGGTGGCTAAACAAATTGTGAACATTTTACACTCATCTTTCTTCCTGGGCTAGTATGCTAAACACTTCCCGCTCCTAATTTAGTATAAAACCAGTACAAGTCTATTAAATTTTACTTACACGAAATATGATATGCCTAAACAATATGATGGAAATATGTGACAGTGAAACGTTACAACTCTTACTATTAGATTCATTATGTGAAATTAAGGTTTATTTTGTTGTAAGATAATAGTGTATGCTTAATATAAAGCATCATTTTAAAAAAACAAACTAAAAAATAAAATTTCATAGCAGCATAAAATAATAAATCTATAATTTAGTACATTTTCGTTTTATTGTTTTTATTCTCAATGTAATATCATTTATATTTAGAGCGTGATTCAATTAGATATATGCTCTCAATGAAATTGAATTTTTATTTCTTGATATTAAACCTTAATCCATATATATCTATATATATCTATATATATTTATATATATATATATATATATATATATATATATATATATATATATATATAGATATATATATATATATATATATATATATTGTATGTACTTATGTATGTATTTACGTATATATGTGGATAATTGTTTCGGTGAATATTTTTATTTATATGCGTCTATATATCAGTCTGGTTGTATGTGCGTCTGTTGTAATTCATATTGTACATATATGGATTTGTACGTGAGTACCTATGGCTGTACTTACCGAATTTAGCGTATATTATATACAGGTTGAACTGACTCTTTCGACCATGTCATCAAGCAGCGGCTACTTAAGTGAATCATTTTCTTGTAAATCCGACATTGATGGAACTAAGAGAGGGAAAATGGTAAGTCTGTCTGAAAAATAGTTGATGACAATAAAAGCGAACAATTTCTTTTTAAAATTAAGAAAAGAAAGAAAAAAATTCAAAAGCCATACAAAATCTCACAAGTGAGCCATTGCATACCAAACTATAAATTGAGTGATATAATTACATTGACGTTCATGTTTTATATCGTAAAATAAAATGTTGCAAAGTTTACAAATGTCCTATTTTATGTATGGGGCATTTAAGTGTAATTGAGAAATTATTCAATTACATTGAAGTTCTTGTCTTTTATATCGTAAGCAAAATTATTGCAACGCTTACACATTATATATACAGATCACGGGATATTTGACGTAAGAAAAAATGGCTAACAAAACTCACACTGACGTGCTACACACATAAATGTACATTCTCTCGAGTAAAAATACATCTGTAATAATACACAAAACTTCATTTATATTCACATCTCATATCATGCAGCCAGTTTTAAAAGTCTTATGTTAGATTATTTTATGCGCGGTTTGTTTGCTTTATTCCTGCATTTCTTGTAAGTAAAACACTGTTTCTTACGCTACATTAAAATAGATTTATTATGCTGCAAGTTTTGTGTAACATATCAGTAATATTTAACTCCGTTATGTCAGATGACAATTTCAAATAAGTATCCCTTAACAATAATTATCTTTTTCTTATACGTGTTCATGATACGTGTTCTAAGTATTATATTGTTGCCGGTATCAAGTATTCGAAGTTAAAATTAAGTCTTGTTCTGGAAATATGTTGCAAACCATATTTTTAAGGTTTTATGCAATGAATTTATGGAACATACACATTATTATTTGTCAATTGGAATTTGAACTATGAATATTAGGGTTTTCATATGTTCCGAGTCACATTAACTCCTAGCAATTCTGTTAAGAGCAGATATTTACTACTTTGATATAATAAATATGCAGGTCGCTATCAAATCGTTCTGATTTTATTTATTTTTCTTGTAGGAAAACTCAGAATATGCTGAATTTAACGACATAGGTCTTAAAGTAAGTAACTAAAACACGTCGAGTTCAATGCATTATTGATTTATAATGGTGCAGAATACTTTTAGATAATAATAATAATAATAATAATAATAATAATAATAATAATAATAATAATAATAATAATAATAATAATAATAATAATAACGATAATAAATAAATATTACATAATCGTAAACTAATACTCCTTGTACAATCATATGTGATTTTGATGATGTCAGTGATGATGAAACGTTGGTTGAGAAAATGACAATTTTTTAAAATTTATTTAAAGATGTTCAACGATCGCATTTTAAATCTCTTTACTTTTCCTTATGCCCTTCATAATTTATATTTTTTACTGAACAATTTCATTTTCAATTATGTCACGAATACTTATATGTTTAGAGAACGGTTTTAAATCAAGATTTTTCAAATTGCAAGCAAACCTAATAAATACGAATTCAACTTTTGACTTCATTCTCTTTCGAACATCATATTTTCTTTTTACAGGAAATGAATCCTTACGACAACAAAGCAGAGCAGGTATTTATTGGAATATTTAACTTCACCATGGACAAAGTAATGTGATACAATATTAATTGTAAATTTGTTCACGTTTCCTAATTTGTAATTAATATACAGATCCGCTACGTCTTGCTCATCTCATATAAATGCTGCAAAAGTGTGTTTACAGTTTTAGATTAAGGAGTTTTTTTAAAAACATCTTCAGTTATTAACAGGAGCAGTATATACTCGAAATACGCATCAGTGTTCATTCAATTGTTCCATTGTTTACAGAAAAGGTCAATACATGTGAACAAAAGTTATATATTTACAGATGAGCACAGAAGAATCCGATAGAAAAGTAATTAGACGCCGGAGATGCAACTATGCGATATCGATACTCTCAGTAGCTGTTTTAGCTGGAAGCTGTATCGTCCTCTGCTTGTTTTTAGGTAAATTTACTTTGTACTCCATCTGCTCTAAACAAAAGTAATATTTTCGTTGAATTTAAACAGCTCATACGTAAAGTCATTCCATTTTTGCTTTAAATCTTCATGAAATAAGTGTTTTTCGAATCTCATTTAATTGCAACAGAGAATTTAATATTGCTTTCGTACTTACAAGGCGCATATATAAATAAAATTTTTAATATACCATAGTAATATCATTTTGTTATAATCGCAGGAAATGATTCTCAGTATGAATTAATACTAACATATCATACAACAACAGTGAAGGATGTTTACTGTTCTACATACATAACCTGAACTATATTAATTAAGAATTGACAACGTCTTCCTTCACCATTACGGTAAATTATAAACGTGCAGTCAGGTAAAATAGAAGAGATAGATGAAACGTAGATGCATGATCAAAGAAAACAAAAGGTTGTGTTACCAATTAAACTGATGTAATATTTTCGCAGTATGCAAGTTACCTGGAATAAGTTCCAGTATTTCATGTCAGCTGCCGCCACCGCCACGGTCTTCGGCACCAGAAGGTAAACGTGTGTATATATATATATATATATATATATATATATATATATATATATATATATATATATATATATATATATATATATGAGAGTGTGTGTGTGCGTGTGTGTGTGTTTGAAATTCACCTTGCAGACACGGGTGTAGGTATGTATGCGCCCAAAGGCACGTAGATAGGTAGGATAATCCAAACTTGAGTATACATTAGTTTTGTTTCTTTACATATCAATTTGCAACCGTATCGTCAAATTCAACAATCCCTGGAATCATTTTTTATTTATAATCGTCATATTCAAGAAGTCACTTGCCGTGACAAATTCGCTAACATTGTTCTTTAAGGTAAGAAACACATATAGTGACCTTTTTACTCCCAGAATCAGAAAATATATGATGGAGGATGGACGGATTCTCTTTTTGACTTTATCAGTAAGAAAACATTATTTTTTAAACATGCTAAAACACAACATGAAAACAAACGCAACTAATATATATATATATATATATATATATATATATATATATATATATATATATATATATATATATATATATATATATATATATAAGCATATCATGAAGAACATTTAGTACAAAATATTGAAAAGGGTCCCAAGATATTGCATGCAGCTGGAAAACGGGATATTTATTCTGAGAGTAATATTTTATTTTTCAGGATGCACAGTTTGGAGGGGAACAGCATGCCATTACCAATACTACCCAATTCTAAGTCACGTACGCGAAATTCGCCTTTTAAAAGAGACGGTGATTGGTAAAGTTACTATTTTCAGTGTTAGCGATCTTACTAATGACACAAATGAAAGCATGTATGATCCATCCAGCAAAGTGAACTTCAGTGTTTATGTTCAAGATGCAAAGATTGAAGTTAGTGTTTACATTTCGGACACCCAATGCAGCCACCATGGAAACTACAATATTCTTTCTATTTCCGATGAAAAAGGTTTCATAGAATCCTTCTGGACAGTTAACGTTTTAGGTAAGGCTGCACAACTATTTTACTTTTTTACAAAATCTCTATCAATATTTGGTTTTCAAATACCAAACATCAATAACACAACACTGAGTCATTCCGAGGTAAAAACGAACTGCAGCCAATAGCTATGCTGACCCTTAATATCATGCTTGAAAGACTTCGCATAATTGATACGTGAAAGCACCTATGCATATTTATTCTTCGCCAAACCAGATGCTAAATAATAAACTCGCTTTTACATATCTGAGCCAGCATATGCATAGTCACCTTGATATTGATTACAAACTTCATAAACTGTCAAGTAATTACACACACACACACACACACACACATATATATATATATATATATATATATATATATATATATATATATATATATATATATATATATATATATATATAAAGCGAGAGGGGAGAGAGCGTAAATAAATTCTGCTACTTAACAGAAATTTGATTTACTAAAGTTTACCACTGGACAAATTTCATTTGTCGTTGACAAAATCAAAACCTACAATGTCTAATCATTTCTCATCCGCGCTTAGTTGTCTAAAACTTTCATTGTAAGCCATTTTCAAACGTATCTTCAAAATAATTTTCAATGTTGGTTTCGTTCTAAAATGTCTGATGAAGCACTACAAGTATAATTATTTGGCAAATTCTTTTGGCAGAGAGATGAGAGATAATTGCAAAGATAAATTTCATTTTTAAACTATAAATAATGACATAAATAATTAAAATGGAGGACGTAAACTTTGAAAACTGTTTTGACGAATAATAAGAACAAAATTTAGAAACAAAATAAAAATTATTATCTATTAAATAATTAGTTCTATATTAGAATGATAATTTATTGAACTATTGTTGCAGCTCAATGTCCATGCCAACTGGATTTAAACATCACATCAACAGGTGCAATAACGTGCTCCTTTCCAAACGCGGAACCTACTTCGGTAATCATTCAGAAAGTATCCGGTGACAATCAAAACTTGCTAGTGAACGAGAGTGATATAGTTCATCCTATCGACCTGCATACAACAAACGGATTTTCAGCTACATGGTCCAGTGATGGTACTCTCAAACTTACATTCATGCTTGGTCTTCTAAACTGCTCACACAAGGGCGCCTACAATATCAGCGTTACAATGAATGGTACATCAACTGTGCATGATGTGTACCTGCATGTCATAGGTAAATGTCTGTCTGTCTGTCTATCTATCTATCTATCTATCTATCTATCTATCTATCTATCTGTCTGTCTGTCTGTCTGTCTGTCTGTCTGTCTGTCTGTCTATCTATCTATCTATCTATCTATCTATCTATCTATCTATCTATCTGTCATGTACGTCTATCTGTCTGTCTGTATATCTACCTACCTACCTATTTACCTTGTTATCTAGGTATCTATCTATCTCTCTATCCCTCCATCTATCTATCTATCTATCTATCTATCTATCTATCTATCTATCTATCTATCTATCTATCTATCTATCTATCTGTCTGTCTGTCTGTCTGTCTGTCTGTCTGTCTGTCTGTCTGTGTATGTATGTATGTATGTATGTATGTATGTATGTATGTATGTATGTATGTATGTATGTATGTATGTATGTATGTATGTATGTATGTATGTATGTATGTATGTATGTATGTATGTATGTATGTATGTATGTATGTATGTATGTATGTAGTGTGTATGTTTGTGTGTGAGTGTTTGGATCTATGAGTATTTCTGTCACTCTGTGTTCCTACCTGTGTATGTTTAAAAGTGTGTATTTGTGTAGCCATTTATTTTATTTGAAAATAAAAAGAGGATTTGATTAGAGAGGTACACGTAATTGAGTATTATCGCAGTATTACAGTAGATAGCAAGATAGTTGAGTTAGGTATGAAATTAAGATTAACACCACATGTTAAACAATCATTTAATACAGCTATATTAAGGTTATGTCTTTAGTGTGTTATGCCTGAAGTAAACTCTGCTAAGTTTCTCTATTACCTTTATTGACATATATGTTTGTCTCGTTACTAATATATTTGAAGTTCACAAAATGTGATGAACTTTGCTAGTGAATCTAACCGTTTGTTGGAAAACGATGTCCGTTTCAAAGCATGTATTTTAATGCTTTTTGTGTCCATTATTAGGGTTTCTAATTGTTTTCTCTCACCTTGCTTCATACCGGGTATTTGCGTCTAAGTCATTGAACAACAGATTATTTTATCTTTGGGATAATAACAGATCATCCTCAGATACCTGTGATAGCAGTTGAAAGTGATGGCATTATTGAGAATCAAGGTGGTGAAATATCGTGCAGGGCAATGACAGGATGTAGCAATGCACAATTCGAATTCGTGTTATCCGGGTCTGGGAATGATATATGGGATATATGGAGAGAAACTAATCAACCTTCTTCCAGACTCACTTACCTAGGATGGGAAACTCAGTTTGTTACAACTATAAGTAGAGATAAAGTAACAAATGTCGACAAAAGGAAATTCCGATGCAGCTATATGACAAACAGAAAAATATATATTTCACCTGCACTCTGCATTGGAATAATTCCAGGTAATTTGTTACTGAGGGTATATTCATCGAGATCAAATTCGACATCATCCGTTATCAATTTTATACTATATATTCATTGATTTATACAAATATATCAACCAATATTAATCATAACGATCGTTAATCAAACCTTCATAATTATTAAAGACTCCTTACATGACAAAAACTTCATAATCGTGTTATGTTAAATCAACGTGGTTTTTGGTTCAAGATCATTGATCAAATTTATAA
Source organism: Potamilus streckersoni (assembly GCA_016746295.1). Classification (NCBI taxonomy): domain Eukaryota; kingdom Metazoa; phylum Mollusca; class Bivalvia; order Unionida; family Unionidae; genus Potamilus; species Potamilus streckersoni. Next base: position 12,157 of record JAEAOA010000807.1, on the reverse strand, counting down.
AATAATAAATTACACATAAAAAATAAATAGAACGTAATGATCAATATTTCAGCCTAATTTGTCCAAATTATTGTAAATGTTAAATATGATTATTTTCTTTTAGCCGATTTCTGCCAGAAAGATGTTGGTCTATGCAACTATCGTCATCCATATTTATGCAACAAGTTTGTATCTTGTGCCAGTGCTACAAACCCATTGGAACGACTGTGTCATCAACCAAATCAACCAGAAACACATTTTGTAGGCTCCGGGGGCTGTCACTCAAGTTGTGACTGGCCAGCAAAAGCTAATTGTACGCTCAAAAATTACTGCGATTGATTAGCACTTGTGACATATCTCGAGTAATGACAATTTGATGATCAAATAAACGCAGTCACTTGGTATCAAGTGTAGCATCTATACAAATGTGTATTGTCTCTTGAATTAGAGAAATGAGTTTTATGTTACAATACTCTGCCATTAATGCAATTCTTTTCCTTTGAAGCTATTGCTTGTTATTTCTTTAAGTAGAGTAACAGATTGTTTGAACGTAACATCAATAAAAACAAAACATAGAAGTCTTTATCTCCTTAATAAAACTAATTCAAATAAAAATGAATATTTTAATGTTACCTCCACTTACGTAGATTAATATTGGACACTGACACAAAACACCATGATATTTAGTGCCTTTGTCTTAAGACTTCATTTAAATTATTATTTTTCTACCGTAGTGTAACTAATAACAAATATTTCCGTATTCAGGTTGATGCTCGACTTGTAGTCGAACATTTACCATTTCGTTTTCAAATGATAATCGTTAAAAGTAATTGCTTAATTAAGATAGAGGTCGAACGTTGTTCTCATTTTCCTGGATTCTCGGACACAAATGATTCCTATAATTGTTAATAGGTGACCGATCAATTTATACCTACAGCAGCTATTTTTGAAGCATAATGTATGAAACATTTTATTACACACGGAATTGCAAAATGTGATGACATTGCTTTTATTGACCTTGAGATGTGGCTAAATGTTGTCATCACAAGTATCTGAAAATGAACTTAAAGTATTTCTAGTACAAGACTAATAAAACGGACATGGTTTTATTATCCCCATGTTCTTATTTTTTATCCCCCGTGTTGAACTATTCAAGCAACGTTTTTCATGACAAGATCGTTTGTGTTATTGTTCAAATTCCTTTGTGTGTGCAATATCAAATATTGTTTCGGAAATATCTCACGTTATTCAAATATAACAGCTGTATCTTGTTTAAGCACATGTGAATCTTTCCCATGGTGATTAGGAAGTTGTGCACTAAGTTAGCTTTTTAGGCAATGTTTAAGTCTTCTGTCTTCTGTGCAATATCGATCTCACCTTCTGTTCATATACATGAATTTTGTAAATATATATTAGAAAACTAACTGAAGATTAAAACACGTAACAAATGCATTTGAAATCTTACCGTGATTATTATTCATGACAATATACAAAAAAAATTAGAGTCCCTATAAATTGATATGTTTGTATTTTCTTAAGTATGGATAAAACACATAACTACAAACATTTTAAACAATGATATGCTTGTTTTAAATTTATGTTGAAAAAAATATGTACTATTTCTTTCGGTAATGATATAGATTTCTTAATTTGTGTCCTTATGTCCTTAATGTCGTCAGAAATTTAAGCTATTCTTTTATAAGTCCACTTCCAATAAGAGAGAATTAATCCTTGTTTAACGTGTCAAGTATTTCTACTGCAGTTCTTTCATTATAATGAAGACAGCGTTAAAAGAGATTGTATAAATTTCTGAAACAATGCGAAATTTATAACTGTTATGCATATCTATAATTTTTGCAAATATGGTACATTAATTTATATACACTTCGTTTATTTTTTATTAGTAACTGTAAATTGCAGTGAATATCTATGAACATTATAATAAGTAGATACGTTTTTACTGATAGGTTCAGATTCTTTTTTTGTCGCTATTGAGCAATGCAACTTACATTCAACATATATATTAAGCCTATTGACACGTTTGGAGCAATTTGTCTAAGACTTTATGGGTGCATATAATGATTGGTAGCAGGACAAGTATTCAATATTTTCCAACATTCCTGATTTTAAATCAGTCACACAATCAGCTTGGACATAATTTGAGAGGTAACACTTATTTGGTTTAATCATCGGAGTTATAAAGTATTCACGGGACTAAATTATTATTTTTAGAAATATTGCAAATTGTTTTAAATGTGATATATACAGTGTCAATTTGATACATCAGGTCTTTTGCCAGACCAGTAAATTCGATGATCTGGAATTTTTTCAGAATAATCGACTATTTGCGGTCTGAGTAGAATGTTTGGGAACATTTTGGATTTAATTACTAACACTATATTTTTCTGCTCAGTTGTCTTTGTTACGTTTATAAAATTTAACGGATTCGCTCATTTTTGTGCCTTAGATTTTTGCTAATGAGGTTTGACGTCTATATACATTATGTGGACTTCTTCAATGGTGTAGCGACATTTCCGCAATATGACTTAAACATGAACGTATGTTTTTTTTTATTACGTGTAACATCTGCTATACACAAATGTAATAATATGCTGGTCTTCATAATATCAATGTAATTAATCAGCAAGACATTGACTCTAAATTCTTAGTGTGGTTTGAGATAAATGCTTATTTAAATGACACATTATTGTTTATATATTAAGCTTGAATCGATTGCAGGGAATTGACTTTGAATTGAATTGATTCCTGTTGTATTATATCTTTGTAATTCCAGTCTATTTTTGAGAAAAAAGAAATTAAAATTTGTAGACTTGTCTTATATTTATTAAGATGTGTGAGCTTCTTAATATCATTCAATAAAGTCGTAATTCTAACTACCTCAATAATTCTCTTTTTAATTTGGTGGAGAGATGTTGATATAGTCTCTAATGCTGATATATATATGTAGAATTTCAAATTTCGCTCCTATATATACCAATCGGATAATAGTCATGTGATGAGATTTTAACCAATCATTGCTTCTCCGTGACGCCGAAAAATCGGCGACACAAACTGTTGGTTAAAACTCACTTTAAATATCATCTCTTTGTTTAATCTGACCATGTTCAACAATATGTCCTAGAAAAGTAATACCTGCACGGTAGAACTCACCTTAAGATAAATTAGTAGTCAAACTTGCATCTGTTAGTCTTTCGAAAAACTTCCAAAATCGTAGCTAGGTGTTATTTCCAGGTGTTCTTATAGATGATAACATCATCAATTTCACCAGAAATAATCATATTCATAAGGCGTTGAAAAGTACATGGATAACCGTTCATCCCAAAAGGCATTACTTTATACTGGTAAAATCCATCTTGAGTCATAAATGACGAAATATTTTTGTTCTTTCCGTTTGTGGAATTTGCCAAAATCCTTTCAGAAGGTCAAATTTATTGACGTATTTGACATTTTCAATTTTGTCCGTACCATAATAGATTCTTGGCAATGGAAATGAGTGTTTTTGTCACATTGTTCACATTCCTATAATCCGTAGAATGCACGGTGAACTCTACTAACTCTTACTGGTCTCTATAAAGTCATGTTCCAGTAAATACTGAATCTTAATGTTTAAATATTCATATTTCAAAGGGTTCATCCTATATGTGTGTTGTTTCATGGGTTTTGAATTTACTATTCTAACGTCGTGAAACATTTTATTTATTCTTCTAAGCGATTGGAAACAAATGCTCATATCCTGGTAATAATTGTTCAAGATTATTTTGTTATTGCTTTTGTAAATGAGAAAATTTCTGGACTAGATTATTATATTAGAAATATTGCGAATTGTTTCAAATGTGGTATAGACAGTGTCATTTTGATACATCAGGTCTTTTGCCAAACCAGTAAATTCGACGATCTAGAATGTTTTCAGAATTATCGATTATTTCCGGCCTGAGTAGAACTTTTGGGAACATTTTGGATTTAATTACTAACACTATATTTTAATGCTCTGTTGTCTTTGTTACGTTTTTAAAATTTAAAGGATTCGCTCATTTTTGTGCCTTAGATTTTTGCTAATGAGGTTTAACGTCTATATTCATTATGTGGACTCCTTCAATGGTGTAGCGACATTTCCGCACTATCCAACGCGTATAATAAGAACAGTTAAAATATACTGTATGCTGTGAGAGAGTACGATCAGACGATATTCATCAAACAAATACATTGTTTTCAAGCTCAAACGCACCATTTAAAAATACATTCTGTTTTGCTGTTTTTATGCTATAAAAGAAAATACCACGAACAATAGTTTGTGTAGGGCAAACACAAACTACGATACACAAACTGCAAATAAATTCTTTTATATACTCCATTACGGTCATAATCAGTGTTGGGTAATGAACTCAAAACCGTAATAAGAAAACAATATATATATATATATATATATATATATATATATATATATATATATATATATATATATATATATATATATATATATATATATATATATATATATATATTAAAAAGTTGAGGGGATATCGACGTACTGTAAATGTAAAAATATATTTAAAGAAATATTACAATATTAAAAGTCAGGACCTTATAATTTTAAATGTGAACTATTATATGATACTGAATAAAAGAAATATGACTTAAACATGTATGTATGTTTTTGATTACGTGTAACATCTACTATACACAAATGTAATAATATGATGATCTTCATAATATCAATGTAATTAACCAGCAAGAAATTGACTCTAAATTCTTAGTGTGGTTTGAGATAGCGGCTTTTTAAAGGCGTTGAAAATTACATGGATAACAGTTCATCCCAAAAGGCATTACTTTATACTGGTAAGGTCGATCTGTAGTCATAAATGACGAAATGTTTTTGTTCTTTCCGTTTGTGGAATTTGCCAAAATCCTTTCAGAAGGTCAAAATTATTGATGTATTTGACACTTTCAATTTTGTCTATACCATAATCGATTGTTGGCAAGGGAAATAAATGTTTTGTCACAGTGATCACATTCCTATAATCCGTAGAATGTCATTAAGTCATTTTCCAGTAAAAACTGAATCTTCATTTTCAAATATTCCTATTTGAATGGGTTCATCCTGTATGTGTGTTTTTTCATGGGTTTTGAATTTACTATTCTAACGTCGTGAAACATTTAATTTATTCTTCTAAGCGATTGGAAACAAGTGCTCATATTCAGGCAATAATTGTTTGAGATTATTTTGTTATTGCTTTAGAAACTGAGAATATTTCTGGACTAGATTTCCATAACTTCAAAATTCCGAATATCTTTTGCTCCAAGATCAGTAGAATTCATCTGATTTCCGTCTTTCAAATCCTCAGTTGGTGGGGTACAACCATATTAACTACATAATTTACCTGGCTCTTTCTTTCAATAAAGTAGTACGCTATTCATTTACTTAGACCAGTATACTAATATTATAATTTAACTGATTAATTTTCTTCTTTGCTTGGTAAGAGCCATAATTCATAATTGAAGAAAATTCTGAAGAATGAGCAAGAGAAAATGGACTCAAAATTCTTTCAAGTAATGTTTGGTGAAACCAAAAGCTTAATGTTGACTTGAACTGCTGAATGCCAAATTCAAAAATAAAAAGTTGGATACTTCCAGACTTGAAAATTGAACAAATTTGAAAACTCAAAATCGAGAAATATTCCTCATAGGAATTAACTCCAGAAAACATGTTGACGCACACTTCATGATCAACAAATTTTGGTTGCTTTATTTGGTCTTTGGTAAGGGACTAACACAATCTACCATAATTCTTTTGAATAGTTCGACAAATGCAGGAATTTAATGAAGATAAGCTTTAGGTATCTTTCGATTTGGTTCTCCGACAATGTGATAAGTATAACAAGATCTACAAAACTTGCACATATCACTTTGATTTTGGCCAATAGAAATAAGACAAGATCTTGTGAAACGTTTGAATGTATACATGAATTATCATCCAGAGGACTTTCTTGAAATAAACTAACCATATCCCGTATTTTCTGTTTGGAACCACAATATGATAGATCACCGAGCATTCGTCACTAGAAGGTACCCCAGGAGGTCTCCATTGTCTCACAAAAACTCTATTTTGTAATGAAGTAACTGATAGGTACTTCAGAATCTTCAGATTCACTAATGGACCTCTGAAACAAACATAAGATCTCAGGATCCTTATCCTGTTCGACGAAAAGTAATCCCCGTTTGTTACCCTGGTCAGAAAAAGAGAATGATTATTCTAAAGAGAACCACTATGATCAATACCTTTTGATTGATCAAAGTTAGAAGTGAACGTAACATCATCAAACTTCTGACCAATATATGTGGCATCTAAAGGAACACATTCCTTAGTAAAATCTTTCTCAAGAGCTTTATTTAACATCGCTCATTTAATTGCACAAGCGTGGAGTAAATCAGGGATTTATTCTTCAATAGTATCAACGTTCTGATCCAAAGAAAGCTTGTCAGTTACAAGTGGATTAACCACAACCTTGTCTCCTGCTAAGTGATTGCCTAGCAAAACATGAATGCCTTAAATGGGTTACGTGAACACTACACCGACTTGTACATGTCTTGAAAATATATTTGATGACAAATTTACAGAATGGAGAGAAACATTAGCAAAACCGCAGTCTATTCTCTGAATGAGAACATTCTCATCTGAGCAGGACTTCTCAGAAGAAAGCAAAATATCTAAAATTAAAATACTCTGTGAAGCTCCTGTATCCACCAAAATTTTAATAGGGATAGGATTGGTCAAATTAGCCAAGTGTGATATAGAACTCTTCGCCAGGAATGGTTCAAAATATTCCATAACACAATCAGACTGAGCTTTGTCAAACCCAATATATATTGTTTACAATACATGACCGTGTCATTGACCACATAGCAATAAGATCATTTGGTATATGACTCTCGTGATTCTGATGTCTGTATTACAATTTGAAGCAATCAGAAATGACGTGTCCTTTTATTATTCCAATAGGTACACGTATGAATAGCCAAGGACTTTCAATCAAGTCTGTCAGAGACTTGAATTTTAGAATTTGTGCCAGATTGAGTTTTACTGAATGGTTTTTGATTGAAACAGGTTTCATTCAGAAGACTGCTGAGTGAAAGATTTGCTTACAGCAGAAACTAACTCATAACCCTTCAAAATACATTCATTATTCAAATCCTAGTCAGATCTTAGCTCTATTGGCAGGGATATAAATATAAATAGTTTTTACCTTGGCACAAAGTACACTCTGCAATAATTGAGTCAATTACACCTTTGGACATTTTGTATTCTTAGCAACTGTTTTCAAATGTAAAAGAAAACTCTACAATTTTGACACTGTGAAAGACATCCTGTTGTTTTCACTACAATTTCAACTTCAAACGCATGCCTCTTTGATACAACTCTGATAAGACCTCACAGTAGTCACTTATATTTATTAAAGTTATTGATAGAATACTGATTTTCATCTTATGTATTAAGACAATAACAAAACATAGTTTCGTATGTAGGGTCATAATTGGAATAGCACATGGATCGAAAATATATATTTTAAAACAATAACTTTAAAATCCAAGGAAGATTTTCCACACGCATTTAAACCTACAAACGTTGAAAACTCTCCATACGAACTTAATAAGTTCGAAATGGATCTTTCCGGCCTCCCAACCCCCACCATGGACTTGTACAATTCTAAACTTACTACATCATGAACTAAATTCCAACAACACTGTGAAATAATATTTAATTGACTTGTGAGTGCAACAAGTGACACAGTCAAATCTAACTACATTCTGCTTTGGGTAGACCACATGTTGAGATATTTGCAACACACGGACTCTGACGGATGATAAAATAAGGACCCATCAACGCTATTTACAAATTTCAAACAACATGTGCCACAAAAGATAAATCCGGTCTGTACCAGAAAAAATGTTAGCAATGAAAGCCAAGGAACCAGGACAATAGACCAATATGTGATTTCTTTTAAACTCTTGGCCAAGGACTGTCTCTCCAAAGAGGAAGACGACATGATTCGCTATAGAAATCTTTTCAGGGTATCGTCATTAAGGATACGAGAAAAACTTAGCAGCGAAGGTGAAAAGTTGATTTTAGAAAGGGATATTAACATCAGTCAAAGCCATGAATAAGCCCAGGAGCCTCTACAGACCACGTCTGCATCAGCCAGACCAGGAGTGGATGCGACTATTCAACGACAGGCCAAGACACAAGAACTACAACCGAAGAAGAAATGGACCACGTCTTCCAGGCGGAACGTCAACGCGACCTCTGGAATATGCTAATACGAAGCACATTTAAGGCAGGACAAGTGCCTTGCAAATTGAAAGCTTGCAATAAGTGTCATAATCTCAATCACTTTGAGAAAGTCTGTAGATCAAAAATTTCCAGAGTGATTAACAATGAATATCAGAACAAGAATTTATATATTAACAGGGTAAAAAGAGATATAGTTGCCAATCGCCAAGCATATGTGGCGATAAAGGTAGAACCTAATTTAGCTTCTATTGATTTTATATTTGGATACTGGCTCCCAAATTAGCATCATACCCTCGCATACATTCCAAAATCTAGGCATAAATATCCTCTTGAATCCATATTAATCACACTATCTACATATAACGGAAAATTATACAATACAATGGGTACAGTCAATCCCGCATGTAAACGCATTGAGAATACAGATAAACTCGAGTTCTACATTGTTAAAACGAGAAAACAATCTATACTTAGTTTACAGTCCTTTATGGAGTTAAACTTAGTTAAATTTACATGCTCTGTTCAGACACATATGTCAAATTTACAATGTATCAAGAATACGCTCCTCGTTAAGGCGGTTTTTCTAAAGAAATATGCCGAAGCATTTACAGGAAAATGTACCATACAATACACACCATCCTAAAACCATACATGTAGTGCACCCTCCGCGACAATTACTTTTCGCATCTCAATACAAACTCAAAACTTAACTTGATCGCAATGGAAAATGAAAATATCATTGTCCCGGTTACATCAGGATCAGCATTGCTAAATTCTATGGTTGTCGTCGAAAAGCAATTGGGTAAACTAAGGGTATGTCACGACCCACAGGACCTTAATAGGTCAATTGTCTGTCCCAATTACCCTATGCGCTTATTATATAATGCCCTACCCCAATTATCAGGTGCAAAATACTTCACCAAATTGGATGCACGGTCTGGATATTGGGCAATAAAACTGTCACTTGACTCTTCATACCTCATAACTTTCAACACCCCTTACGGCCGTTACCGTTTTTGCAACTCACATTTAGCTTATAATCATCTCAAGATGAATTCCAAAGGCAGATCGATGAGAGTTTTGAAGACATAAATGGTATTGTTTCGATTTGTGACGATATATTAGTTTTGGGACGAACACACGATACAAATTTGAGAAATATTCTCAAACATTACCTCTAAAATGGAATCCAGCTAAATGAGGAAAAAAGAGAAGTAGGCGTCACAGAAGTGCTGTTCTGCGAGCACATTTTGTCAGCAGAAGGTCTAAAACACAACTCTGGCAAGGTATCAGCGTCAGAGAAATGGAACCCCCCTCTTGACCGCGGACAGCTGAAAATTATTATTGGTAGAGGCCACCAGTCCATTAGGACAACTAGCAGCAGGGAGGGTGAACCCTACAAATTTTTGCGACAAAATCGATTAAAGCCTCAGAATGCCAAATGGAGCCTTCCTACGAAATCTCATATTTTAACCAAAAAAAAAAAATAAAGGCCCCATTTTACAAATGGAGCCTTAGCGATTTTGTCGCAAATACATTGTCATAACCACCCTCAAATTGCTGCCATCTACGTCAGGGAGGGTGAACCCTACAAATTTTTGCGACAAAATCGATTAAAGCCTCAGAATGCCAAATGGAACCTTCCTACGAAATCTCATATTTTAACCAAAAACAAAATAAAGACCCCATTTTACAAATGGAGCCTTAGCGATTTTGTCGCAAATACATTGTCATAACCACCCTCAAATTGCTGCCATCTACGTCGCAAATATGTTGTCATTTCACCCTCCCCCTGCTGCTGATTAATGCAAATTATTTAACCAAATATTTGATCAAGTCCAATACGATATCGTGACCGAGGGTCGTGTAAATTTATTGTTATAAATCCATATGGGACTGACTGAGCATGACCGAAGTAATTTTTAAATCCATTGAAGTCCATATCGGAACACCATGTCTGCCAAATATTTCGTAGCGTATGTGTATCAACGCCGTTGAATACAGCAAGAATATTGCAGTTATCGCGAATCACTTTTGGAATTTGAGTATATCGTTGAGTGACATATATCACGTCAGTGTTTTTATGCCTACCTCGGGAAAATACTCTAGCAGGGTTCTTTTGATTATCTAACATTACATCATCGTACACTACAAGATTGTTTATGTCTCCATCGAGATCTTCTACTGATGGTGCATCATCAATATCTGTTATAAAATCAATTACACTTTCACCTTTAAGTTCTGATGCATTTTCATTAAAATCTTTTAGCACTTCATAGCGCCGTTGATCATCTACGGATGGGGCAACTAAATATAATTTATCCCACTTCATAAATCGCACTATCAAATTAAGCAGCAATTGTGTTTTGCCTGATCCAGATGGTCCGATTATAATGGCACGGACAGAATTCGGAAGCGCTGCGTGGTGTTTTACCGGTTCTCTTCTTTTAGTCGCTGAAAAATCAATTATATTCATAACTCTATATATAAATTATGGATCTATATTGTGTTAAGTGTAAACAGCGTACTGATACAACCGATCAGACAACCATTACAACTAAAAACAATAGACTAGCGCTTACTGATAAGTGTGTAACATGTGGTACAAAAAAATTTCGATTTTTTATAAAAAGCAACTCGGAGGTGATATTGCCGCAAAACTTGGAAAACTCCCCGGAACTCCATGGGCAAAATACCCCGGAGAAAAACACCTTCCAGGATATAGCTACTGTGGTCCCGGAACGAGATTAGATATCAGACTTGATGATCAAAATCAGCCCCGGCCTGGTGAGTATCCGATAAATGCTATTGATAAGGCATGTCATGCTCATGATGTTGCATATAAAAGCAATAATTTGCAACAAAGACATATCGCGGATGTAAAATTAATTCACGCGTTAAATGCTATTCCCGATAAATCCTTCAAAGAAAAATTGGCTTCATGGTTGGTCAAATCAGCTATGAAAGGCAAATTGGTGTTAGGTGCTGGTAATTGAAAACACTAGTGTTTTTATAGTATGGAATCTATTTATTATTCTCCGAAAGGATACTGGAGGGGTAAAGCAGCAATTAGTAAACTCGCTAACGCTGCAAAAGTGAAAAAATCCACTGCAAAAGATTGGTTATCCAAACAGGCTATATGGCAAATTTATCTACCACCGCCTAAACAAATTAATTATTCTCATTTTGATGTTACCGTACCCAATGAAGTTCATCAGGCTGATTTATTGTTTTTACCACATGACCATGGTTACAAATACGCGCTAACTGTAGTTGATATTGCGAGTCGATTTAAACAAGCAGAACCATTGAAAACAAAGTCAGCTTCTGAAGTCGCTTCTGCATTTGAAAGGATTTATAGACGAGGTCCTCTAAGATGGCCAAATCTATTACAAGTTGATCCTGGCAAAGAGTTTCAAGGTGCTGTTCTATCAACAATGAAAACTCATAGTGTTACAATACGACGGGGACATAGTGCGTTACATCGTGATCAGGCAATTGTAGAACGATTTAATAGAACTCTTGCAGAACGGTTATTTGGATATCAATATGCAAAAGAATTCATCCAAGAAAAACGATCTCGTGAATGGGTCCAAAGGTTACCGAGTGTAGTTGCAGCGTTAAATAACGAGATTATTCGAACTATTAATATGAAACCAAATATTGCAATAAAAAAAGAATATATTCCCGAACAACTGCAGCAGGTTAGCACTCAGCCACTTCTCGGTGATGTTACTGTGAGATATTTATACGAACCAGGAGAGCTTGAAGGTGGTAAAAGAAGAGCTACTGATCCTATATGGAGTGTTACTACGCATAAAATTTCAACCATAACGCGATCAACTGGTAGACCTCCAATCTACAGATTGG
>JAEAOA010000806.1:1757500-1881564 GCA_016746295.1 Potamilus streckersoni | reverse complement strand
GAACCACTATTGAGGTGTGTCTGATCTACTTATTGATTTCATTGTACCTAGTTTACAATACAGGAGTCTGCAGTTTTATCAATAAAGCACGAGGAAACTTCGGGCACCATTAAATCACCTTAACGGTATTATAATACTGTTAAGGCAATTTCATGTTAGAAATTTCGTCGTGTTTTATTGATAAAACTGCAGACTCCTGTGGTTACAACTTGTATCAATTTTCTATTTTCTATACCATAACTTCGGGCACCATGAAATCACCTTAACGGTATTATAATACTGTTAAGGCAATTTCATGTTAGAAATTTCGTCGTGTTTTATAGATAAAACTGCAGACTCCTGTGGTTACAACTTGTATCAATTTTCTATTTTCTATACCATAATAGCAATTATACTGTACCAGTGCACAAATTGGTATGATATAATGTTAATTTGACATAAAGAATAAATTCTCCTGGGAATTAGCTAAGTTATAGACCTTAATGTATCGATTAGGATCCACAATATCTGACAACTTGGGCTGTGAGTGAGTGACGATCGGGGAATTGAGCACATGCATGGCCCTGGAACATTTATGAAAAGGAATTGTATTGTGCATTTAACTCGAGACTCAGTGAGACGAAGAAAAGGTTCGAAACTGCAACCACTTGTTGCATTTAAGTTTGCTGATTCAACAAGTGCGAGTCGATAACTTGCTGCTAGTGCTGGAATTGACATTAGTTAAGTAGAAAGGTCAAGGCCGTATTTTTACGCTTAGGATGCGAGTGTTCAAGATGGCGGAGCTAAAGTTTCAGGCTCCTCTGGCTTCATTTGAAACGGAGGAATGGAATGATTTTAATGACTTTCAGACGGCAATGAATGTGCCAACAGTGAAAAAAGATGATGGAGAAAAAGATTCAAATGAGAAACAAGACTCGGAAAATTTCAGTGAAACAATATCGGGATCTTTGCAGGATCTTGTGAAAAGTCTTGATGAAAAAATAACCAAATGTTTTTGCAATTATGATGAAAAGGTGGAAAAATTCGCCCCGGTTCAGATTCGATCGCCAGAAGAAATAATGTCAGAATGCCAGTAAGTATCACTATGGATAGAGTTTACAGTTCTATTGTGTAACGTAGCTTCGAAGTGTAGGACGAGTCTCAGCCTCGAAAATACGTGCCATAAATTAGCCTTACCCTCTGAGTCATTTATGACGTCTAATGATTCACACCATTAGTGTGGTAATCAGATTGTAGTTGCAATGATTTGTATGTACTAGAGATAGTGTAAGCAGTTTTTGTTATGGATATATGATGTGATATATAATGTAAAAAAGTAAGATGAGGTGTGCTTCCTTGTTGCTTATGATAAAATTTACTTGTCCAAGAGCAACAGTTCAGGGACTGATGATTAAATTTGTCCCCAATTTTGTTATATAAACTTTTTGTCTTTTTTGTGTGAAGTGTTTATTATAGTTGCAGGGTTCTCCAGTTTGTAGAATTCAGTTTAAAAGCTTATATTTTTTTAATTTTTGGATATTTGAAAAACCCCACAGCAGATTCCTCGAAATTCAATTGCTTCTGGCAGAAATTTTTTATTTGACCAGCTTCAGCAAAGCAAGTTTCAACCATATAGTGTGTGAGGTATGAAACAATGTTCAAGCAGTTTTTATGTGATTATGTGAACCCACATATGGAAAGATCTAAGCAGGTAGGGAGATTGTGACACATATTAACAGATTGTCAGTTCCTAATGATCACTGAACAAAAGTCTAACAGTATGTATGTGAGTTGACACTGTTGCTTCATAAGGCCAAAAACTAATTCCTATTGCACAGATTTAAAATTAGGTTGAATAGGTAGTTTTTCTTTTGTTTAATAACATGGCTTATAAAATGATTAGTATATATGCTGTACTAAGTGCTTGAAGTACTGGGCAAAACTGGATTAATTAGATGCACAAATCAATATTGGGAATTGTTTATGATCCTGGGAGAAAAAGTGCAAGGATCTGCAGTGAAAAACAGAAGGTTAGCTGACTGGAAGCACATATTTACATTCACAGTCTTAATCCATCAAATTATAAAACCTATTGTGATGTTTAGAACACTAGTGATATTTATAAAAATTGTGCCAAAAGTTTAGAACTGATTTTGTTTGTCAGAGGAATGTGGACCCCTTAGTGAATTAGTATAAAATAAGCCTTTTGGTGTCATAGACAGACTAGAACATCTGAAGGTGTAGGCAATATGATTGATCATTTAGGGATGGGGCACCATTTGGTGGAGTTTGCTTGATTTTGTTTAGTGTTTACAAGTGTGGGGGATGCAGAACACCATACTCCATAGTTTGATCAAACTTGTGATGATGACCCCTTGTACAGATACACTTTTGTTTTGTAGCTATTGTCATATGTGTTCACTACCAATCGCAATTTTACAATATTTCTTTTGTGCCAAGAGTAGGGCTGCAAACGGGCCTGTTTCTCACAAGACTGGCTGACTGTTATTAATTGAGGTGTAAAATTTTAAAAAAGTAAACAAAATGCCAAAGAGATCAATAGATTCATGGAATGAATCCCAAAGGCAAGGGACACTGTCTCCACACCCTCCAGTTTTGGGTGACACACATCATTTTTAAGAAACAAAGAAAAATTGTAGTACACAATGCAATAGTAATGATATAAATGAGATAATCTTGTTTGCTTGCTTTTTACTGGATATTTACATTATTGCAGTAAATGTTTTATCATGCACTTAAGTATATACTGAAAAAGTAACCTCCCCATAAAGAACCCCACATAAACTGTAAGGCAATGTCATCTTCAAGAAATTATAATCTTGCATGGCCAGAATAACCTCATAATAACCTAATCATTTACACCTCAAGTTAGCATTTGTTATCAATGCTGGATTTCTGCAGGTTATTATTTGTTATCATTTCATGACAAAAACAACTACTGACACACCTTTCTTTGTTTTAAAAATAGCAACTTGTGTTTCAAAACAAAACATCAATATGTAAGTGTCACTATGTATTTAATCAGCATACTTGGTGAAAGTAATTTTTGAAAATATTAACTAAAACTTTTCACTGCCTAACAAGGGCAGAAACATAATATTGGCTGACATTGCAGTATCTAGGCAGTATGTATTCATTAGATAGGCTGTAATTGTATTTAACTTGGTACAAATATTAAGGAATATATAAAATTCATAAGAAACATGATATAAACATTATGTGATTAAATATTTAGCTATTAAAAGAATTGTCTGAAATATATTAGACAATGTGATGTTGGATAAATCAGTGTGCGATATAAAGTCATGGTTGTTTTCTTGTGTAACTCATTTTTGTGATAATAACATAAGATAGCAGAGCAAATTGTATCTAACCAATAGAAAATAAAATTCAAGTACATGTTAGTAATTACAACCTATAATTATCTATCTTTAATAATACATGTCAGCATCTATGAAAAACTTTGGTACTGTTTTGTCTGCAACAATGAAATTAACCATCAAAGTTTTGAGGTTATTATTCAAAGTGAATTCTTATTTTTCATTGTGATGTGGTTAAGGATTTGTAAATCTACCTAGTATGCATGTGTATATAAGAAAAAAAAAATCTTACATAAATGATGTTTCATTTCATTGAATAGCTGATCCAGAATACAAATATCAACTGTTTAGCAAATCAGGGCTTGAATGTAACACAAATTTCTTTGTAGCCAGAAGGACTAGTATGGTGCGAAATTTACTAGTCCTGCCAAATCTTTACTAGCCCTGTCCACAAAACAATGTCATACACTTGTATTGAGATTAAAAACAATTTTATTCATAAATAGCATTATTACAGCATTATCACATGAAATGCAGAAGTATATAAGTATAAATCCTGCTTCCAAACATCAGTCAATTCACATTTCTTGTTTCTCAAGATAATCTGGATTCAATTCCAGAATGGGATCCAGGTGTCCTTTCTTGTCCACCACCTGCATTCTGGGTCCATATGGGTTTTGTTCTGGTCTCCTTACTGTCTCCCTGAAACATTCCACAAATGTATTGCTGGTCATGGATCATCCATTGTAATATCATTTGTTTGGAACATTATAATGAGTAGGTCCGACAGAATCCAAGGTGCAACCATGATATCCAGTCACTCTTCACCATTTTCATCTCTGAGAAACCCATTTAAGCATCATCAGAGGTGGCTGGAGTAGTAGGAGAAAGTAAGAATCCGAGCTCAACAACCCCCTCCAGACCTCTAAACAAATACAAAATACCTAGGTAACGTAATAGAAAACCTATTGCAATCAATAATTGCGTTAAGAATCCGAGCTCAACAAATACAAAATACCTAGGTAACGTAATAGATCACCTGTTGCAATCAATAATTGCGTTAAGAATCCGAGCTCAACAACCCCTCTAGACCTCCAAACAAATACAATAGAACACCTGTTGCAAAATATCTAGGTAACAGGTAAAATTTAATTACGTGATCTTCCAGAATAAGCAGAATGATATGTCAGACTCAATTTTCCAAATCATTATGATTTAGCAGAGCGTGGCGATTGTGAACTAAATTACGCATTAGAATTCCAATAAGGTAAGTGGTATTATATCTTAATTTTATGTTATATCATACTTCTTTTGATAATCTTTCTCATATTTGCTGATCCTCATGGGTAGAATATCTGTTAACATGTTGTCAATAATACGAAATTCACGTATTAAATCGTCCATACTATATTTTACTCCTCGTAGGTAAGATCTTATTTGATCAAGTAGTTTTTTGTAAGTTATAATTGATGTTAAGCAGCCGTGCTTTTTTATCAAAATTTTAGGTTCAACTTTTTTACAAGCTGCTGTAAGAGAAACACCAACACCGGATATGATTAACAAAAACGGGTTTAATGATATACCACTTGAAATTATGCCAGAACTAGTCATTAACAAGGGTAGATATGATATTACTCGAAGTATTTTGTTATAATATTTGTAGCATTTTTTAACGCACCAAAGTTTTTTATGATAATATTTGTAGTATTGTATTAGTGCGTCAACATCCTGTTCTGGAATATCTTTTGAAATATGATTGAAATCAACTATACTTTTTTTCATTATAATATTTGTTCACATAATCTCAGGCTTGATCAAGTAACTAGTTGAGGTGTTTCAGCCACAAATTCCAGACAATACCAATATGACGCAGCAGTTAATTTTTTGTCATCTGCTATTAGCATAAAAGTTTCTTCAACATCTTTGTTCAACACAATAGACACGGTTCCAGAGAAATTATCAGTCGAGTGACGCCATGGAAATAATGTAAATATATTAAACTTTGCACTGCTCAACACGGACAATCTATACACACCAGTGACCTCTGCAATATGTTTGAGAGTGTTATTTTGCGGCGACCAAGTAGACATTCCAGAAGCAACAGTATAGACAATATTTTTAATCTGCTTGTGAGGAATTTTAATCATACTCGTTTTCTCAACAATACTAGGAATTCCACTAATAATATCGTTGAGTTTTGTGTTAATATTATCGAGTGTAATATCAACAGACGGTGGACTTCCAAAAAATTCGTTATTGGTTTTGTTTATGTTTCTACGAAAATTTAAAAACGTGGTGATGTGATTAGTAAAATCAGTTTTGAACTTGGTGATTTCATTGTTGATATCATCAACATATTTCTTTGTTACAGCATCAAAATCAGATTCTGGTGTTCTAAGATTATTGATGCCATTATTGTTCATGTTGAGAAATGCACGCATTATACCGCCACGCACCGACACGTACTTTGATTCCTGATCATCAACATATTTCTTAGTAGCAGCGTCATTATCCTCAGTTGGGTTTCCAAGGTATGTGATCTTGTTCTGGTTCATAGCAATGTTTCCCGTAAATAAATCACCTGCTTTTCTAACATAATCGTTAACTGACCTACCCGAATCTTCTATCTTACCTTGATTGTTAAAAGTAACAATATTATTAGCAACTGCAGTAGGATTTCGTACTAGTACATCTGATAGTTGTACATTACTCGTCTTTAATCGTCCTTGTTTGTCCTGGAAAACTACAACTTCATTTGGATCTACACTTGCAACGTTTAACAAATTGTTGATTTCATTTTTGAGCTTATCAAGAGTCGCATACTTGGATAAGTCACCCTGGTAACCTTCTGTTAATAAATCTACTGCTAATGTTCCAAATTTTGTATAGTAGCTCATTATACATACCGTTCTACACAAAATTGTTGGATTAATATAACATAAAATTATACGATGGCGAAGATAATAAACTTTGACACCGAGCGATTGGTGAAGCATAAACATAACAATGAACTTCCAGACTGTCATTATCTTATTGTTGGGCGAACTGGATCTGGTAAAACAAATTTGTTATTAAATCTTTTACTCAATAATAACTTTAACTATGATAAGGTGTATATTTACACCATCAACCCCCAACAAGACAAATACAAATTATTAAACGAGTATAATGATAAACTTCGTGATGAACTTGGCATTGGTGATGATATATTTTTGATAAAACAACCAGAAGAACTCGTTCCAGTGAATGAACTCGATTCGTCAGAGCAGAAGATAATCGTCTTTGATGATATTCCGCTAAACAATGAGGAAATGAACAAGATTAGATCATATTTTTCACTATCACGTAATAAAAGATGCAATTCTGTTTATCTTGCCCAAGGTTTTTATAATGTTGATAGGTTTATTAGGCGAAATACGGGTTGTTTCATATTATTTCCCGGACTAGATAATGTGGATGTGAGAAATATTGCAAACGAACAATGTGGTGATGTTACAAAAGATAGATTTATCGAATTATATCATCGAGCAACTAAAGATCGATATAGTTTCTTTTTATTTGACAAGCTAGCGCGTGATCCAACCAAGATGTTTCGTTGTTGCCTTGAGACGTTTCTATGATATAATTTTGTAAAGCGTATAAAAATAATGGACAAACATCAACAGAAAATCGAATTACTAAAAAAGTTTCTCGAAACTCGAGCGGCTTTTAAGAAAAAGGTGGAAGAAGCTCGACGTGGACAAGTTCAAGCAGAAGAAGAAAGAACCAAATTTTTCAAACCTGTTACTGAGGCGATGCTTGGCAAGCAGCCAGAAATACCAACATTGTCTCCGGAAGAACTAGCAAAAATGAAAGAAAAGGGTTTGTTTGGTTTACTTGGAGAAAGATCAAAAGAAGAAACTGTAAAAATTGTAAACGAACTTGTAAGAAACATTGCTGATCCTGCTGCACGACAAGCTGAGTTTGACAGGCTAATGAACAATCCTCTTGAACTTCAACACGCAATAACAAGATTGACGGTTAATCCAGATGAGATAAGAAGTATGATGGAAAAATTATCAGAACAAACTGAAGAATTAACTGAGAAACAAAAATTATTACAAGAAAGTGTGATAAAAATAATGCCTCCTGAGGATACTATCATATTTTACAGAAGACAAGCTAGGTCTAAAATAGAATATGTTGAGTATGAAGAGTTTATGAAAAAATATGATATCACTAATATTAATAGTATTCGAGATTGGTCAAAAGAAAACTATAACGATTTGATAGAAAAATTAAAAAGAATTGTAGAAGATGGCTCACGTGCTGATGATGATATTAAAGATATTAAAGATATTAAAGATGAAAAAGATGAAGGAAATATTCTAACATTAGTTGATCATATTAGAGAAGGAATTATGGCTGAAATTTTACTAAAAACAGCAAAACAATACCGAAATAAACCAGAAGGTTATGCTAAAGGTTGGAAATTTAAAAGACTACTCAAATATTATGAAAACATGCGAGATAAAAGATTACCGGAAAAAAAAGGAGGTGGAGTTAAAGTTTTTACATCAAACGCAGACATAGTCGATCGGCTAATGCTGTTGATATCCTCTAAAGAAGCTGGTAATGAAAGTGTAGAGATTGATAACGAAATTATTGATATACTTGATCATCTAAGATCGAGTGGATTACTAACATCATCCGAGTACGAAATTTTACACCGCGATCTTATCTAAAATATTAGTATAATGCAAACAACATTATTGCTTGATTCGTCACAAATAACAGGAAACAGCGCGAATTTTACAGTAAATTACAACCCACCAATAGAACTAGATCCTGCAAAACAGTATGAGATTGGATTAATTTCTTGTACTTGTTGGAACGCCATGCCGAATATTAAAACTGGGATTAATGATGAAATTTTAATCGTTAATGTTAAACAATCTCCAACATCACAAAAAGAGTTTATTGATATACAATACAAACTACAGATTCCACAAGGAGCTTATAACATTACTGATCTAAACAGAACAATAAAAGAGCTTCTAACAAAAGCTGGTGGGAATGCTGATAATTTCGAATTAGCGGCGAATTATAACACCTTACGAGCTAGGATAACAGTGAAAAGAAATATGAAAGTCATCTTTGAAGAAAGAAGTTTTGGAAAGATGTTAGGTTTTACTAGAGTTTTATACTATACCACCGGTGAAGATAAATCTTTGACATTTGATGGAGAACTACCAGTAGATATTACAGAAGTAAATACAATACTCATCAATTGCTCTATCGCATCTGGATCTTATACGTCAAAAGGCAACCGCGGGCAAACGATCTACAGTTTCTCACCAGAAGTCCCACCGGGTTCTCTCATGCAAATCACTCCGCGACAGATTATCTACTATCCAATAACACCGGAGAATCAAATTACAAGCATTACAATGCAACTCACAGACCAATCTGGACGACAAATAGACGTGAACAACGAGATAGTCACGTATTACTTACACCTACGCACTGCTTAGGCATGTGATTTTGTGTACATAATTTTATAAAATGAGACGAAGAAAAGTTTATCGAAGAAAAATCGTAGGTGGATTTTTTGGAAATATATTTACAACAATTGCAGAGAATATTCCAGGAATCGCGCGTAAAGTAGCGCCCATTGCACTTGACGCCGGTAAAGCTTTCGCTACAGGGGCGGCATCTTCAGCAGGCACTGCAGTAGGGCAAAAGATTGCTGATAAGATTAAAGGACCTTCAACAACACCTACGGTGTCTGAAATAAAACGAGTAATATCAGATATTGCGCCAACAGAAGAAACAAAACGAGCTATGATAGCTACAACAAAAAAATTATTGTCGCCGAGTGGTGAAGAAATAGTACGTAAACTTGTAAAGAAAACAGCGCCGATGACCCCTGCTGCCTTTTAATTTTGTGTAACGATTATAAAATAAATGTCAGCTAAAAACTATCTCGACTTTGCAGAAGAAATTGATACTGACGATGCTGTAACAGAATTAGAGTATGTCGAGTATCTCGATGAGAACTCGAACGAACCGAATAAAACCGGAGTTAGAACTTTTAACACAAGAGACGAGGACGTGTTTCTACTACCCCATAAGGCAATGCTAGAAGTGCGTGGTCAAATATTAACTGTGATAGGTGGTGATATTGCAGCTGATGCAAAAATCGCTCTCGTCAATAATGGTTGGAGCTTGTTTAAGAGTGCACGATACCAACTGGCCAATCAAACCGTAGAAGATATTTCAATGCACTTACCCATAGCGAGTACAATACTAAACATCGTTTCGTTTAGCGATGACTATTCCAGATCAATAGCCACAAATATGATGTGGTTCAAAGATACTGGACTAGGGACAACTGCGTCGAGCGAGTTTATTTCAAGAGGTGTAGAAGTACACGGAGCTGATGCCGCTGCAGATGCTGCAATTGTAAGAAATTTTCTTATTGATAATGCTAACAATTTTGGTATAGTCGCACCAGCTGCAGCTGCTGATGCAAACGCCACAAGAGTTTCACTTATTGCCGCTTGTCGTAATCTTGGTATAACTCCACCAGCGGCAGGCGCAGATGGTGTTGCAATGTTAAAATTAATAAACGGTGTTATTAGTGTACGTAACATAAGATATAACGAGGGATTTACCAAACGAAAAGCGTTTGCCGCAGAATCTCGCCAAATAACGATGATGCTTCCGTTAAGTACAATCTTTGGATTTTGCCGTGATTATAACAAAGTGTTTCGAGGAATAAAACATACGCTTATATTAGATCGAGCTGATCAAAACGATTGTATAATACACGCCGGTGGAGTGGCTGAGGGACAGTTTTCTATTACAAGATTAGCACTGTGGATGCCTCGCGTTGTCCCTTCATTAGCTAAAATGATGGAGCTCGAATCTTTACTAGCCACCTTTACAAAAAAGATACACTTCCAACAGAACAGGATTTATCAAACAGCCATTCCCAACGCGACTGATTACACATGGCGTGTAACGACCACGCCCAGCGAACAACTACCGCGACACTTGTTCGTCGTATTTCAACGACAAGCACGTCGTAACAATCAGGAAATAAACAACTCCATATTCGATAACCCAGACGTTAGACGAATATTTGTGAGAGTAAATTCCAAACAGTATCCCGAACGTGCAATCGAATGTAACTTTGCCGCAGACGCCACCAGAAACATCTCTCGGCCGTACATGTATCTTATGGAAGCAATGCAAAAATATCAGAACGCGGACAGTGGATCTCAAATATCAATAGATGAGTTTCGAACGCTCTATCCCATCTTTTACTTCGACGTATCAAAACATTTGGAGCGTGTTGTGGGATCGACTGCAGATATTGAGGTCACGTGGACACTGGGCGCTGTGCCAGGTGAACAGTATAACGTATACGCGCTATTGGTTAGTGATCGATTTCTGACCATCGATTCAATCAAAGGAAGAATGACAGTACAAGTTTAATCTAACAACTTGGATATAACATTATGAAAACCAAATACACAACTCGAGAAATATACCTAACATCTGGTCAAGTTGAAAAATTATCAGCAGCTGTTGCTAAACGCAGCTCTGTTTCTTTGATGATCTCTCTGGAAACTTCAAATAAAATTGCAGTAAAAGTCATGCTAACGCAACAACAAATCAATAAACTCGACAAAGGAAAACCATTTGTGCTGAAATTATCTGTTTCTCAGGTAACTGCAATGTCAAAAGAAGGTGGATTTTTTGGACCAGCGTTATCAATAATAGCTAGCAAAGTTTTACCAGTACTTGGTACACTTGGACTTGCGGCTGCGTCAGGAGCAGTCTCTGGCGCAACAAAGAAAGCAGTCGAAGGTCGTGGTATCAAACAAATCTATCGGCAGTGACATAGTCACTCAGTTTTATGTAACAGTATAAAATAAAATGCCAACGAAAAAGTCGCCGAAAAAAACAAAATCATCGAAAAAAAAGAAAACAACAAAACGCAAACAAACAAAACAAGGAGGAATTATTCCTTTCGCTCCACTTCTAGCGGGACTAGCGGGAAGTCTGCTGCCAAACTTACTAGGAATCGGACGCGGATTAACTCTACCAGGGACCAGACGTTATTGAGCAATTTTGACATCATTGAAAAATTGAAGGACGTTGTTGGATTTCGAGGAGTATTTTCCAAAGATGAACTCGATGACGTACCAACAGGCGGTTCTTGTGTTGTAAATATTGAAAACTTCAATGATGGCTCTGGCACCCACTGGGTTGCTGTCCACGATAACAATTATTTTGATTCGTTCGGACTTCCTCCAAGCGATCTCATAAAAAAATATATTTTTAAAAAATTTGATAAAATAAATTATTCGTCTAATCAACTACAGCCGATTGGAACATCAGCTTGTGGTTATTATTGTATCATGTTTGTCAGACAAATGCACCAGAGTAAAAACTCTGGGAGTAAAAACTCTGGGAGTAAAAACTTTTTAAAGTTTATTTTACAATTTGATGAGCTTCCTTCTCATGCGAATGATAATATTGCAATCAATTTTATCTAAACTCCTTGATATAATAATGTCAACATACTGTCTCAAATGCAAAACTAAAACAGAGAACAAGGATGAGATGACGGAAAAAACGAAAAATAATAGAACGATGTTAAAAAGTATTTGTGCAATCTGTGGTAGAAAGAAAAGTATGTTTTTGAAAAAACAAGTAGGATCTAGCGTTGATAGAGTTATCTTGATCGACGATTAATCTTATGAAACAAAATAAAATAAAATGAAATGCAATTGTGATTGTGACAAAGATCTTTGCATAGAACAAGATAAAATCATTACGTACTGTCAACGTTGTAACAACAGAGAAATAATAGGGTTAGGTATAGATATACATAAACTAATTGGTAAATTACCAAAACCAAAAGGCGGTTGGACTTTGCCAGGTCATCGTTATACAGGTCCTTACAATCCGCTAGACCAACAACTAGATGAAAACGACAATCCATTGCCAGGCCAAGAGCCTTATAATCAAGTGGATGCAATAGCAATGCGTCACGATATCTGTTATCGTGATCATGAAAACTCGAAAGCAGATTGTGATAAAGTAATGTTAGACGAATTACATGATATGGAGCCAACAAATCTACGAGAACGTTTTGATAGAAGATTTGTTCAAGGAATGATAGGAGCAAAATATAAACTCGGACTCGGAGAGTCTCGTCAATCGCCTCGCGATCGGGGAAAAGAATTATACGATGATCTTGCAGTCGAACTACACAGACCTAAAAAAAAAAGTTTCCGAGACGTAAAGTTGTTGCAAACGCTGTAGATGATATCTGGGCAATAGATTTGGTAGATGTATCCAATCTGGCTCAGTTTAACGTTGGCGCTGATGGCGCTCCAAAGAAGTATTTGTTTAACGTTATAGATGTTTTCAGCAAATACGCTTTTAGTGTGCCAGTTTCAGATAAAACAGGAACGTCAATCACTGATGCGCTAAAACAGATAATAACGAGTACCGAAAGAAAACCAAACAAAATCTGGACTGATCACGGAGCCGAGTTTTTTAACAAAAAGTTTGAACAGTTTCTAGAACAAAATAATATTAAAAAATACGTTACAGGAAACGAAGGCAAAAGCGTTGTTGTCGAGAGATTTAATCGCACGTTAAACGAAAAATTACACAAACATATGACAGCTAAAAACACCAACAGGTACATCGATGACCTTTCTCAAATCGTAGGTGAATATAATAACACGAAACATCGAACCATCAAAATGTCACCCAATGACGCTATCAAAAATCCAATATTAGCAAACGAAAACATGTACCGCAGACATAAATTTAAGGTCGGTGATAAAGTTAGAATCTCTTTGACTAAAAAGATATTTGAAAAAGGATTTACTCCAAACTGGAGCGAAGAAGTATTTGTTGTTGATAAAGTACTCTTAACAATACCTGTAACGTACGCGTTAAAAGATCTGGCAGGTGAACCTATAGTAGGTAGTTTTTACGAACAAGAACTACAAAAAACTGAACAAGATGTTTTCATTATCGAAAAAGTGATTAGGAAAAAAGGAGATAAAAGTTTAGTCAAATGGCGTGGGTATAGTGATAAATTTAACAGCTGGATTCCAACCCGGTCGATTTTATCGACTGTGAAATAATGCTATTATAAATTTCCTCATACTTTCGTTTGATAGATTTGCATTTTACTGGTTTACATAATGATATTAGATATTGTCTGCGATCGTCAGAGATCGTCATAAGATTAAAAATCTTGACAAAGATGAAATCAAATTTTATATTTTTTTGTCGGTCTGGAATTTTAATGTTTAAAAAAGGTCTGATTAACTGCAAAAATACCTGCTGTTCGGTAACGGTAAAATTAAATTTTATAATTTTTTTAGCAATGTGATACTTGACATTATATTTTCCAGTGGTTGGTCTGCTATAATTATATCTGTTAACGACGGTGACTATTTCATCATCATCAGACTCGTTGTTATATAAAATATCATCTTCGTTATAACCAATGGATTTGTCTATCATATCATTAGAGATTGTGGAGACCTTATCGCTAGCAAGTCGTTTCATCATATCCATATTATAATATACTTTTTATCTAATTTGTTGTTATAAGATGACTGACAAGGTCAAATATCACCAAAAAGTTAATATAATAAACTACCACGAACTGACTGAAGCGGTAAGAAAATGCTTGTCAGGTTATAGTTCATATTCCGTTGACGTTATTGTAATGCAAGGTGATTCTCATAAAATATTACTAACAGAAGCAGAAAAAAATAAAATTAATGAAAGTGCAGTAGTGACGCTAAAATTTGATTGCGATGATATTATAGCATTTGCTCATCATTGTTTGACTAAAACCGAATTACAAAATATTATTAATCATCATATCTAAAAATAATACTAGCATCATATTTGTTTGAAAAAGCTGATTTTGTTGCTCCATCAGCTACAAATTTTACTGCTCTGGGATTTATATTATAATATTTCGCCGCAGCTGTAATTGATTTGAATTTGATCTCCTCATCCGTTTCAAGGTTTAACGAAATAACAGGTTTTATGGAGCATCTAAAATTAATACCACCACCTCGTCCTTTTCTCACATTTTCCTGTTGGGTCACTAGCTCCAGATTTTCCAATCGATTGTCTGTCTTTACATTATTGATATGATTAATAACCAGACCATTGGGTATAGATCCGTTGAACACCTCGTAAACAAACCTATGACCAGTATAACAAACTCGATCTGTCGATGTTCCTCTAACAGTCACACTGATATATCCCATATTGCTCATATTATTAAGAACTTTTTTAGTTTTTCTGTTTCTAATAATACCGCGATCGTTAGCCTCATATAAATCAAAGACCGGATGCGGCTGAAACTCATCTTGTAAGGATAAATTTTCAATATTATCATCAGTGACTTTACCGTTATAATGATATACTCGTTTCCCCTCTGGAATGTCATCGCAAAATAACGTGTAAATAAAATCTTTTCTAAACATCGTAATTCTTTCAGTATTATCTCCCTTTACACTAATCGTATAACCCGCTGGCGTTGCTTTACCAACAGATATTCCAGTAATGATATTAATAACCGAACCAAGTGCATTTCCAGCGTACAGGTTGTACTTTTGGTAAACGTAATATTCCTCTTGCTCACGTGCGCTTGTCAGATTTACTGTCATTATATTATAGGTGATATTTTTATCTCTAATTGTTGTTTAGCGGAGTAAATTATCAATTAGATATTAGACTATAGTATAATAATGTTGAAATTGCGTGATATAGCCAAGAGAAGTCTTATTGGAGAACCTGTTAAAATAGCGACTGCTTTTGCAGGTTTTGACAATAGTTATCAGTTTGATAATCAAAATGTTTTAGTAAATTTTACTACAATAAATCTCTTTCATCTGCTACAGACGACTGTAAAACGTGAGCTTGAAAAACACAAGGGTCTAAGATTGTTAGTGCAATATCACGTTATATTTTCAAAACTACTTGTGACGGAAGAATCTACTAACAAGGAAATTGCTGACCCTTACATCAACGCAAAATCTAGACGTGTTTTACTTGGTAGTGATCTTTTGTCACTATCTAATGAAATACACCAAGAAATTTGGAAAAAAATAGAAGAATTTACCGAATTAGGTTCGGGTTGGAAGTTTGAAATGATCAAGGAAATTTTGTTTCACACGATGAAATATGACGCATTACGCGGTAGTTCGTATATCGACCTGCCACCAAAAATAAAAAATAAACAGTGCTGTATAAACATAAAAAACGTCGATAGCAAATGTTTCCAATGGGCTGTTCTTTCCGCGCTATTTCCAGCAGAAAAAAATGCTGATCGTGTTGAGAAGTATATCAGTCACGTGTCAAGATTAAATTGTGCTGGTATTGACTTTCCAGTGGCAGAAAATCAAATACCAAAGTTTGAAAAGCAAAATAATGTTTCGATTAACGTTTTCGGATTAGATGAAAAAGAAAATGTCTATCCGAGGTATATTTCAGAAAAAGCTTCACAATCGACTATCAATTTACTGTTTTATAAAAATCATTACGTTTGGATCAAAAACTTTAACAGACTAGTTGGAAGACAGTATAATAAAAATAACAACAAAAAGTTCTTTTGTTATCGCTGCTTGCACGGTTGTAGAGACAATGAAACATTACAAAAGCATTTGCAGTACTGTAGTGACGTACAAAGAATAACAATGCCATCTAAAAAAGATAGCGTGTTACAGTTTGTCCATCATAATCATAAACTAAAAATTCCTTTCGTCATATACGTCGATTTCGAATGCTTACTTCAACCTGTACTTGGCGTAGAAAATGATCCTAACCAATCGAGTACAAGAAAAATTCAAAATCATGTTCCATGCGGAGTAGCGTACAAGGTAGTTTGTTGCGCTGATTCGAGATTATCTAAACCGATCAAATTATATCGAGGTAAAAATCCAGCTGTCTGGCTTCTCAAGCAGTTGATTAATGAAGTTGATAATATTACTTATCGTTTGAAAAAAGTAACTCCAATGTTAAAATTAACACCTCAACAAGAATCTGATCACGAGCAAGCGAAAATTTGTTATATTTGTGAAAAAGCTTTTGACCCTGACAATGTCAGGACTGACAAAAAAGTACGTGACCATTGCCATTTGACCGGACAGTATCGTGGAGCGGCTCATGACCAGTGTAATTTAAAATTTCACGCTCCA
The DNA here is from genome assembly GCA_016746295.1 of Potamilus streckersoni. Classification (NCBI taxonomy): domain Eukaryota; kingdom Metazoa; phylum Mollusca; class Bivalvia; order Unionida; family Unionidae; genus Potamilus; species Potamilus streckersoni. The sequence goes on along the minus strand of JAEAOA010000806.1, from coordinate 1,865,003 downwards.
GATTTTATTCCAGTTATTCTTCACAATTTTCGAGGATATGATAGTCACATTATAGTAGAAGCTTTTGGTGATCTTGATATAAAATCTCGTCTAAAACTCGATAACATCATCAAATGCATCCCAAATAATTTTGAAAAGTACATGTCAGTTACGCTAGGTAAATTGCGTTTTATTGACAGCCTGCAGTTTATGGCAGACTCGTTAGATGAGTTAGTAAAAGGTTGTAGTAAATTTAATAACCTAAGAGACTGTTTTGGAGATAAATTTAATCTATTAGCTAAAAAAGGAGTTTTTCCATACGAATATCTCGACGATTGGAGTAAATTTGATGAAACATCTTTACCTAGCAAAGACAAATTTTACTCGCAACTTAAAAAAGAAAATATAACTGATGACGAGTACAAGTATGCACAAGATATTTGGAAAGAGTTTGATTGTGAGACTTTTGGTGATTATCACGATTTGTATTTGAAAACTGACGTGTTATTATTAGCAGATGTTTTTGAAAGTTTTCGAGAAGTGAGTTATAATAATTATGGACTAGATCCTTGCTGGTATTATTCTGCCCCCGGACTGTCATGGGATGCTCTGTTAAAGTTTAGTAAGGTAAGGTTGGAATTACTGACTGATGTTGATATGTTCAATTTTATCGAAAAAGGTATCCGAGGCGGTATTAGCGTGATAACGAAGAAATATGCTGAAGCAAACAACAAATATTTGAAAGAGTATAATCCTGACCTTCCTTCGAAGTATATAGTTTATCTAGATTGCAATAACTTGTACGGGTATTCGATGGCAGAACCAATGCCTCTTGGTGGCTTTCATTGGATCACGGCTGATCAATTTCTATCAGAGACAGAAAAAAAGATACCCGACGATGTTTCGTATTTCGTTGAAGTTGATCTCGATTATCCAACTTCGCTACACAAATTGCATAACGATTACCCTTTCTGTGCGGAATCGATGGTTATAGATTATAGTTTGTTATCAAAAGAACAACAAGCGTTAGCATCACCAAGGCAACATTCCATGGTAAAGAAACTAGTACCAAATTTGCTTCATAAACGTAATTATGTTTTGCATTACAAAGCTTTAAAACAAGCGGTCGATGCTGGTCTCGTGTTGAGAAAAGTTCATCGCGTACTAAAATTTAATCAGTCACCGTGGATGAGAGGTTATATTAACTCGAACACTACAAGAAGAGCTGCGGCAAAAACTGATTTTGAGAAAAACTTTTTCAAACTGATGAACAATTCTGTTTTTGGTAAGACGATGGAGAATATTAGGAAACGCGTAAATATCGAACTAGTCAATGATGTCAATCGCAGAAACAAGCTTGTGTCAGACGATGATTTTGTGAGCATGAAAATATTTAATGAGAATCTTGTTGCGATACAAAGAAGAAAAACAAATCTAAAACTAAACAAGCCGATCTACGTTGGAGCTTCAGTGTTAGATTTATCAAAGTGGCTGATGTATGATTTTCATTATAATTTTGTTAAAAATCAATGGCCGGCTAGTAGATTATTATTTACTGATACTGATTCGCTCGTATATGAAATCGAATGTGAGGACATCTATCAGGACATGCATGATAATAGATATCTGTTTGATCTTTCTGATTACCCACGTGACAGTAAATTTCATGACGACACAAATAAAAAGGTTATTGGTAAGTTTAAAGATGAAATGAACTCGAGCGCTATCAAATATTTTATCGGATTACGTAGTAAAATGTATGCCGTATTGTTAGACAATAATAAAATAACAAAAAAAGCAAAAGGTCTGCCTCGTGATTTTGTTAAAAAGTTTATAAAATTTGATGACTACAAGTACGCGCTTGATGGTGGTATTAGTTTTATAAGAGCTATGTCAATTCGGACAAATCATCATAAGCTCGAAACAGATGTCCTTATCAAACGCGGTTTGAGCAATTTTGATGATAAACGTTATTGCGAAAATGGGGTAGATACATTTGCACTTGGGTATTGTCATGATGATAGAGATATATTTGACATTATCTTTGCAAACTAAAATTTTATCTAAACTTTAAAAATAATGTTTGAAAATTTGACAGTAACAAATAGCTACAGTAGCAAAATCAAATATCTAATGATGGACGGCAAACCATTGACAGTTGAAATTAATAATGAAACATCAGGCATATGCTTTAGTGGTACCCGTGACAAGTTAAAACTTTCGCTCATCAGATCTGATGACAGCGAGTATTTTAATTATCTCGAACAATTGTATCAAAAGTTGCTAGCGGAATTTAACAACTTTCACTGTCCGATTAGTCAGCAAAAATACACCAAACTTACAATTGATCTTGATCGGTCAAAGGTGTATTTTATCGACAAAAAATACCCTCTTAACAAATCACAAATAAAAGATTTGTTTGAGTCCCGTCGTTATGTCAGCGGTAAAGTAAAGTTTAGCCTCTATCACCATGATAATGAAATATTTTTGATATCTACAGTTGAGACATTAACAGTTGGTAATGAGGTATAATACCACTTACCTTACTGGAATTCTAATGCGTAATTTAGTCCACAATCGCCACGCTCTGCTAAATCGTAATGATTTGAAAAATTGAGTCTGACATATCATTCTGCTTATTCTGGAAGATCACGTAAGTAAATTTTACCTGTTACCTAGATATTTTGCAACAGGTGTTCTATTGTATTTGTTTGGAGGTCTAGAGGGGTTGTTGAGCTCGGATTCTTAACGCAATTATTGATTGCAACAGGTGTTCTATTACGTTACCTAGGTATTTTGTATTTGTTGAGCTCGGATTCTTAACGCAATTATTGATTGCAATAGGTTTTCTATTACGTTACCTAGGTATTTTGTATTTGTTTAGAGGTCTGGAGGGGGTTGTTGAGCTCGGATTCTTACTTTCTCCTACTACTGCTGGGATTGTTAGGATAATGTCAATCAATGCCAGAATATTCTTGCTGTCAGCAAGATAACAGAATACATTAAGAAGATATTAATCTGAATAAATTTTCATAAAGAAAAATGTAATGTCATTACTTAAATAATGTTTATATTAATTTGTTTTTAAGAGCTTTCTTTAAATGGTTACCTTTTATAATCAAGATACTACGCAAAATAATGAATTTTTAATAAATCTGGCAAACCTTGTATTTATTATTAAATATTTGAATATACACCTACTTGCTATAGTCCAAACTCTTTAATATGTCCCATTCCAATTCCACTGCATCAGCATCGACACCAGCACTGATAACTACTGGCCAGAAATGCTCCACCAAAACAAATTTCTGCCTTTCACTTCCAACCATGTAGTGAGTAAATGTAAAAACCTGTTTATAAATCCTGTAAGTCTCTCCAACAATAACTCCTTTCATCTCATCCAGCTGACACATCCATACAAAATCAGTGAAGGGTCTTCATTCTTTACCATAGTTTGTGAATTTCTAGACAAATTAACAAGCCAGTCAAAAACATTTTGATTTAACTTTCCAAGATCTTAACAGCAGTTGAATCTTCTGGTGGTATCTGTTCATATGTGTTGTATACAGTGTTGTAGTTTATTACTGTGGTTGAGTGAATAAAGTGTGATACCACATCATTTTTCATTGAATTCGTTATCAGATTAATTAGGATCAATTACTAAACTTGTTAATGACCAGACCATACTTGGCACTGTTAAGTGAAATGCACAGAATCGGATGGCCTCTTTTTATAAAAATGCACCTTTCGGAGGCAGATATTGACTTCCATTTTCTCATGCTAATATTTTATACCTGTGTTTATAATGGTCACTGCTTTGATTCTACAGAACATCTGCTGAAGTCAGTTCTTTATTAGGGAATGGCATAAACAATCACTGACTGTTGATAAGGGAAACTTATTAGCCCATCAGACTATTAACATTATGAAATTTTTTAGTCTGACAGGAAATCTACTAGCTTGGGCTAGTGGACTATGGCTAATTTCAAGCCCTGCAAATCACCTGTTCTCAGGCTTTCATGTTGAGAAAAAACCTAAACATGACAATAAGACAAAAATGATCTACAGTTGTATTGGAGCAAATCACAGCTACTCTTCTGCAATGAATATGCTTTGATGAAACAGGCCATGACATTTTATGCTGCATAGAGGGATGTTGCAAATGACACAGCCAAATTTGGTAACCTTATGTCTCTTTTCTCAATACTTCCTACAGTATTTGCATGTGGATATTTTTCATTTACATTATTTGCAGTTGGATTTTTTCCTTTTAAGTGTCTGCAGTCTGTCTCAATATTGGCCAAGGTTACTGGCTACATATTTTAGATGAATGGAAACCTTACTGTACTTGACACTTTCTATTAGCTGCTTTGCCAAATTCATTTGAAAATCTGTCTGAATCACTGTCTTCTTTCCTGACTCCCAGGATGACTCCACCATTATTATAAAACCATTTATTTTGCATATATTTATAATGAAGTGAAACATAAATTATCAACACCATTTTTATGATGTTCATACATCTGGATATTTGGTCCTGAGTTGGTCACATGTCAACCACTCAGTAGTACTGTTGATAATTTGCGACTGTCCAAGGACTGCCCTTGGACGACTTTGTCCCATCATTTTGTTTCCAGTTGGCAATATCAATGATGGTTGGGTCTACTGCTGTGTATAGAACTATGACTAGTTTCTTGTTTTTCACAGTGTGGTCATCAGGTTTACATCCTGTCTGATAAAATGGTCTCCTTGCTCCATGTATGGTGGATATTTAAATTCCTCTGGAAAGCCTGTACATTTTTTTTTCATTTTGCCATTAGCATATATACCATTGTCTCAATAAACTTCATATATCGGTCAAATGGATGTATTTTGTGAAGTTTTTTATGCCAACAATTCATGCCAACCATTAAGCTTTTGGCATAATCATTACGTTTTTTTTCCCCCAAAATTACACCTTAAGTGTAAATGTATTTTGTTTAAGCGTTTTTGGTATATTCCCCCTCCCAAAAAAATTATTAATTTATTTTCTTATTTTTATTAACATCCCACTAATCACACAGAATGTATTTTAGAAAAGACGGCCTCTGTTTAACTATGACAAATGTACCCTAGACTAGCAGTGACCTTCCAGAGTGTTATTCTGTTTATAGCAGTTGCCCTATTTCCAAGAAGATTTCTGTTTTAATTCATAGCACCTGTCTAGCTTAGGACAGAACAGACTGGATTTTTAAAATTTTATCATTGCTCACATATTCTTTTTTAAAAATAATATGAGGTACAGAACCATTCTGTAGGAATTGTCGGTAAAAGTCGTCCTATTTATTTTTAGTTGATGCATATGTTTCAGCAAAAATGTTTCTCAAATGATTTCACAGATAGATTAGGAAAAAACCCGGAAAAACGAATTAGAAATGAATACATGAATAACTTAATACAGTGCCATTCTAGGGTAGCTTCATGCCAATTGCAGGCTGTGTGGGAAGGATTTTAATATTGGTCATAGTGTAAAACAAAGATGCCTCGTTTTACTTACTCTAATACTAAGGGTACTTCTTTTTTATACAGCAGAACTAAATTGTAGAAACAAATTTTATAGATGCAGGGGCATTGTTTGCTGAGCACTTAATAGAACACTATCTACAATTAGTGCTAGAGTACAACTTTGGTCCTTTGTTCAAACAGATGCTTTCTGATGCCAAAATTGTGGAAAATATATGTGTGTTTTGTACATATGCACATTAAATTTTATTATGTTATATGTGGATTATGATTTTTCTGCTTAGATTACTCATTTTGTCCACTTGGATTATGCTTTTTCCTCGCCAGGGGTTGGCATGTATGGGTTTGGGTGATCTGCATTGTTATCATTTAGTTTTATGTACTGGAGAAGTTTTTCAGACTTTCTGTATGGCATTACATCCTTGATTCCTTCATTGGAGAGAGGCTTGTCATTTGACCAATAAAACATGTAGTAAGGAGCTTTGATTGTCGACATAAAAATCAACATGCCAAGAAAAGGCAGACATCTCAGGCATACTGGTCTCTCTCCAGTTTGTATCACTGATTACATTTCTCACATGTTGTTCAGCTGCAAATTTATTCTTTTCACTTAAAATCTTTTTAAACAATCCAGCTAGAAAATATAATTAAAAATAGTCTAGTTCTGGTACTGTTTCCTGCAAATGACATTGTGGTCGGACTGCTGAGTAAATGGACTTCTTTCAATATCTTGTGCATCTAAAACCAATTTGGCTGATCATTATCATTGTCATTTGAGTCTGATGACATTTCAGAGTCAATATCTGATGAAACAATTTCAGACCATAAATCATTAACGGCATCATTCTGCTATTTTGTTGAAACTGAATCCAGAGAAATCTTTTTTACTTACAGGCAAATCACTGTAAAAAACAGCTGAGGGTAAAATTACCTGGCAAAATAAAGGAATTCCCTTTGCTAATACAAAATTTCACTTCTGGTATCATCTGTTACACAATTTGATTGAAACTTTGTGTATTGAAATGAGGTTAGGTCAAAGCCTTTACATTGTAACTGACAGCTGACTATCACAAACCTTGAATGTTTTTATTGCCAGATATTGTGTTACAATATTCACTGCCATTTAAAGTTTGTATATGTAGTGACATTGGCAGTTGTTAGTACCAATATAGACATATGGACAGCCACTTTTGAAAAAAGTTAATAAATTTTAGATTGGTTACCTGTGATATGTTGAAGTGTTTATCTTTTTAAAAATTGATATTTCAACAATTTTAGATGTTCAATCAATCTGAAATCACTTAAAAATGTATAGGCTGATGTGTATTTCATGTGCTACTCTTAGTTAATTATCTGTTCCCAAACAAAGAACATTACATATACAAGTATGGGAAAAAGTGTCCTGTCATAAAATAAATAGCCGAAAAAACATTGTAAAAAACTTTACTAAACTTGAAGATCAGTCTCCTTGTAAATATGCAGGAGAAATTATATGTTGTGACACAATATATTGAAATTATATCCTTTTTCCACAACAGAAGCCATAATTGCCAATTTATTGCAGGATGCATTAAAAATATGTAAAAGGATACTATCAGTTTCAGGGTTAGTAGATTAAAGATCAAGGCCATTTCTGTGTCACAGACTGAGGCAACTCGGAAAAGCTTCAAAATTATGGAACAAATGATAAATGACTGAGTTGACTATCAAATCAAACTTCAAAGTTTAACTATATAGTAGAGAAACTTTCATAAGGAAAGAACTATAGTTGCCATCTTTTTCAACTTTGAGGTGGTTTATGATACTACAGAAAACTACAGCATAATGAATTGCATATTTAACCTAGGTCTCAGGGTCACTTACCTAGTTTTGTGTCTAATTTTTGTGAATGTTTGTAATTTAAGAGCAAAGGAGGGTACCATCCATTTGGAAAGCTATCCACAGTATATTGGTATACTTCCAGGCAGCATATAGTCAGTTACCTATTTGGAAAGCTATCCACATCATATTGGTATACCTCCCAGCAATATATTTTCTGTCTCCTGTTCTGAAAACTATGCTCAGTGTATTGGTATACCTGGTAGTGTATCAGAATACTCCCTCAGCTACACTACCCTGAGTCTCATTATCTCAGGTTCTTTATAATAGGCCTTGTATTTGGAGTGATACCCCAGTGAATTGTCTTACAACTGGCACTCCAGAGTGTGGCAAATTTCTACCTCAACAGGATACTGTCTGGTTCCTCTCTTGTTGCCGACTGTGTCAAAGTCTTGGCTGCAGTCATTGACTGTATCACAGAATGTGTTGCAGGGTTGCCAACTGGTCTTCCTCTGGTAATTATTGTTCATGTCAATCACCAAAGATGAGATCACATGCCTAATAATGCCTCATGGCTTATGTGATAAATGCTGACCTGAAGTGAAACAAGTATGTTTTCAAACTTTGCTGATAGGATAAGGAATGAAAAACTATTACCATACTTGATGTCAATTTGACAAATATCCACAATTGACAAATATCCAGTACCAGAATATGCAGCCATACATGTTATTTGAGTCATGGTTCTAGTGTATTTTCCAAAAGAAATGGCATAGTAGTAATTTCTCAATGAAGTATTTAACCCTCAACTATCAGTAATCATTAAACTCTGCACAAATGCACACTTTTTTATTTCAATGATGATATGAAATTAAACTACTGAAAATAAAAAGATTTCAGAATTATGATAATGAAGGTATTTATGACAACTATTTTGGTGTGGAGAGTCATGTACATGCACTTGTACATGTGTGATAGTCTTACAGCAACCTTTGTGAGAGACTCCATAGAGGTTTGTTGCACACATGCCTAGGAAGGGTAAATAACAGGCAAGTAGAATATATGGGTCCATGTGATTAATTGTTAAAAATATAATTTGAGGATTTCTTTGACTGGCGTTTTAGAAGTAAAAGGCAGCCACAGTTTGTCTTCTACTGTTTAGTTATTTGTATAGAAAAGTGGTTGGTTAGTTGTAGAGTGTTGTACAATAACTACCAGAATGCTTAATCTGTGGTAAATGCTTCAGGGATTTTGTAGCACAATGCCCTTGAATTTACTAATGGGTAGGGACTCTGGATGTATTGTTTAAGGAGATAAGGTAGTGGACCTGGTTTCAGCTCAAAGTTATACATGTAACTGTCACAATTTTTGAACAATATCCACCCTGAAAACCACTCTTATTTGGTCAATTGAATCACACTACCAGCAGTTAAAAATATCAGTACCAAGCCAGATTTTGAAAACTAATGAATGTGATAAAACTTTTATAATTAAGGATTTAAGTGTGAGGATGTTATTATTTAAATTATTATTTAGCATTGAAGATAAATTGTTTTTATTTCAGCATAGAAATTAGATTTTTTTACTTTCATTTTTGTTAGGTTTGAAATTAATATTTCTTTTAGTAATATGATTTGCTTAAATAAATGTACCAGTATTAAGAACTCTGTGCATTTTGTGATGTAGTCATGAACTTATGGGTCGGCTTATGTGTGGGTTTTGCAACTTTTCCCATTTTTACCTAGTCAAAGGGGGTGTATGTGGCTCATATGCTAGTATATATACAGTATCATATCCTCAGTCAAAATGTGCATTACCACAAGATCTCTGTGTTTTTTTGACAAGCCTTGTAGGCTGGTCTTTGGTAGATGAAAGACCTTGTCCCAACTCTTTTCCTATTTCCAGGCCTGGCTATGTTCTGTTCATGAAATATGACCATATGTGTTTACTCAGTTGGGGTGGTTATACTGCCAGACTGCAGGGGATGTCTTCACTATACCACTTCTTAACACACCACCATAGCAGCCACAGTTGGCCTTTAGATATACCCAGGTGAATTGATTCCGGTGCCCATTCAGAAGGCGCAAGAGTGCAAGAGTGCAACACATGCATCATTGACATTAAATAATTAAGCTACTTGCCTACTTTACTGATTGTTGTAGATGCTGTAAATAGTTACATATGCAATAAAGTTATAAAAATCAGTATTGGTTCTTAAAATCAACATGTCTGTTGTAAGCAGTCAGTATTTTTGTATTCTAGGGTGGGGTTAGCAGCTATGGTTTAAAAACTGTTGCAAAAAGTGACTCTAAAAGATATTAAGATGCAAAATTTGATAAAGTTGCTGGAACTTGCAATATAGACCAGAAGTCACTGGAACTTGCAGTATGGGTCAAAAGTCACTGACTTGCAATATAGGCCAGAGTTCACTGGAACTTGCAATAAAAACATTTTAGCATTATGGTGCAAAACTAAGGTTCATACTCATATCACATTTCATCATTTAATAGATCTGGAAGTCAATATTTATTCCAACAAATGATTGCAGCTGCCATGACAGCTGTATAGCTTACCCTCTCTCCAGCCAGATGATGATGCAGGTTAATGTAAGGGATCGACCCTTCAGTTTTCTGTAGGCCTGGACTTTTTTTTGACAATAATTCCATCCTTTCTGGCTTGAAAAAATTATTTTTGCTATAATTTGCTGAGAAAAGAACCAGTTATATCAATTATATTAGTTGAATAATAATTAGGAAACAATAATTATTGTGAGGTAAGAGAAAAAAATGTCCTAGTTCTAAAGAAAATCACAGGCCTTTGCCAGAAAAACGCTGTGAACTTTAAAGTCATATCACTGAAATTAGTCATTGCATGCAATCAATAGGACATTAGTCTTGAATTGTATGAAATAGTCAATATTAAAAGTCAATATTAAACAGTAGTGTTAGTAAATGGTGACTTAAGCCTCTGAAGGTAGGCAGGGGAGTGAGTCATCTCAGGAGTATTGATTTCTGCCCACAGCATCATCTTAACAATCTATCAATATTGGATGGGATATTTACATGTAGTTTACTGGGATTGGCTTATTTGATATTCATCAATGTGTTGAAAGGCAAGTTTGGCACAGTTTGGCACATGTTGATCATAACCTTCTGGGCAGGTTCTGGTAGAGAAAATAACATAGCTGTAATATTGGTGCCATGTGCAGTATAGATCAACATTGAAGATTTTTGTTAATGGAAATGTGCATTTAATATGACTTTGGATGATACTTATATACTAATTAATTAATCTTAATTTTAGATAGAGCAGCAAAAACATAATTTTTCATAGAGTTGTAGATCAGCATCACATCAGCATATTTTACATAAGCTGATCAATGAAAAAGCACATACATTTTTTAAAATGTATTTAAGTTACATCAGACATTTTGATTTTATGCATTTAGTTCAAAGTTGACAGCATATTGTTTCTGCTATGAAATTACAGTCCTTAACAACTTTAACAACACCCAATCAAATGGAATGTACACTGAGAGGTCCATTGTTGTGAAGCCATTTGATTAATTTAAAAAAGCATCCTTAAGGTCCTAATGGTGAAATCCAATCAGGTAGCACATTGGTGCATTGTGAGTTGTGCACTGTTTTCAAAATACTCATTATGAAACAGCAATTAGTTCAATACCAAGGAGAAAATTACCCAATTTTTTACTTTCTTGAGTTTGATCATAATCTTTGCATATTATGAAATCAGTATTTTTAATTGGTATACATTTTTTTCTGCATGGCAAATATGGTAGAACAAGCACTACACAATTTTAGCCTTTGTGTACATTGCTAACTTTCATTATACCCCCCCCCCCAGTCCAACTGGTAACTGACTGACTAATGTTAAATGTGAGGAATACTTGGTAATTGTTGACTGTTTAAAAAAAAATTGCAAGGCACATGTGTCAATTACTGTACATTTAAGGCCAAGATAAGAAATTTTTTTTGTCCAGCAGGACCAAGCAGTACTAGAATCTTGAACTGATGTCAGAGTTATATATTCATAGGCCAATTCTGCCAGGTTATTTTAGTTGGGCTTTCCTTATTTTGCCTATTAGGTGTTAGTGTAACATATTTTTTATTGCAATAATTCAATTGTTTGTAACATTGTTGTTTTTTATTGCAATAATTGTGTATAGTTACATTTTTACGTAGTTCATTAATATTTAGAATTTAGTATATGAATCATGCTGTTTATCTTCAAAAAGTATAAATCAATAAGGGATTTAAGTTACCTTTCAAATAATATAGTGATCTTGATTATTTTTCCAAGTTCATGATGACATCATAGTAGTATTAGATTTCTGGTCAAAAGAGTCAGATTTGTACTTTATTCTTGTAATCAGAATGGGAGATTTTAATTCCCTGGTGATTTACTTCTCATGGTGATGGTTTCAAGTGAACTCTTACTCCTCCATTGTCAAAGATTGCTACTTCTGCTGCAGCCCTCTAACCATTATGCCCTATTTGAAGCTAGCTGATGCCCATGGCTACTTATGTCAGAAGTCCAGTTGCCATCTTTTGCCTACCTGTCATGCTTCTTGTACTCTTTGGCTTCAGTTGTAGAGGGGGATGACTTGTTGTGGCTGTCTTGAAAAATCTTGTAATTGCTGCTTCACCTGGTAATATAAAATATTGAAATGGGGTTTTACTAAAATGCTTCATATGATGTCTAGTTGGTCCTAAAAGGAAATGGCACTGATCTGGAATGTAATAAATGGAAATGGTGCTGATCTGGAATGTAATAAATGGAAATGGTGCTGATCTGGAATGTAATAAATGGAAATGGTGCTGATCTGGAATGTAATAAATGGAATGGTGCTGATCTGACATCCTGTATGTCAATCATAGCCACCATCTTTAATATTTTTATTGCTACACAATCTAAATGGAATGTTACATTCACCAGAAGACAAATTAAGATATCTAGTTGGGCCTGAACGAAAATTGTGCTAGGGTCTGAATGAAAATTTTTTCACTAATTCTCCAGAATGGACAGCTATAATCTACATGAGGTTTTGACCGTTTTGACCAAAAGTTTTACTAATGGTCTCAAATGGAAACTGCTGATCATAGCATCCATTATGACTGCCACAGTCTAATTTTAAAATTCTAATGCCCAAGAATATAAAATGGTTTCAACATTTTGCAGTTAAAAATATGTAATTGTCTTACTCTGAATTTCTGGAAATTCTTTTCTGAAATGTTAGTTCCTGCAAGAGACTTTTGTTTACAAAATAGCAAGAATCTCACAGTTGCATATTGTAGAATAGACCTTGACAGTAGAGTTTTTTTTGCAACAAATTTATTGACCTAGACTGTTGAGATTTTATTACAACCAAATGATTAATTGGACACCATATTTGGTGACTTTTGTTTACAACAAGTACACTACAACTTAGTCCAAATATATGTATCATTCAGAATGAGATTTACATTAAATTTTTAAGAGTAACTGAGACTGGATTTACCAATATAAATTCTACCACATATTTACTAACATATAATGATTTAGGGTTAATGGAGCTAAATCTGTCCGTAATTCAGTTTACTGCTTGTATCAACATACTTATAGACTTGGGAACTACCTTATGACTAAAAATTATGCTATTGTTCTAGTTGTACATGTAACCAGTCTCAGGTGTAGCTAGGAAATTTCTTCATATCCTCACTAACATGCATTTGGAGGGTTATTTCTGTTTTTAAAATGTAATTTCTTTTAGGGGTGGGTGGAGGATGGGCCTAATTTTAATATGCAATACTTCCTGTCTCCTCCAACCCCACTCTGATATCTTGGCATAATCATCCTTTATAAATAAGATGACTATTCTGTGCATATGCCCCACTGGATATGCCTGAGTGGAATGTGTCTCATTGGCAATTCTACACTCTTTAGGAGGATGTATTCACATTAGATGGATGAGGTTTTTCAACATGAAACAGTAAAATCTCTGCTGTACCTACAGGTACATATTGCATAATTTAATTTTTAATCCACTCCTATTTCTTTAAATAGGAGCATAAAACCTGTAGTTCCCAGGAACTAATCTGCTTATAAAAGGATACGAAATTAGACTTAATGACATTAGGCAATCTTCTACAAAGTAAATTTTTTTGACATGCTAGAAGATACAACCTAATTTAACATATTTAAAGTATTGATTGTGATTGGAAATCTGCCAGTTTGAGGTATGGTAATTGCTAAATGACAGTTTAGGGGCCTTGAATATATATTTTGAGGATTCAGACTAAGAATAGAATGGATGTAGGTAGTCCATTGTCTACAATTATAAATATTCCTTTATTACTGATAATGGTGGTAAACAAGGGCAGAAACCTAATTAAACTATTTAGTTAAATATGTGGAAAATTTAAAAATCCTTTATGAAGTGAATTTTATGAACATACAACTGATTTAGTTTAATTAAATTTTGTTAAGTTTATTGTATGTCTCCAAAATGTGTCATACTGTACTAGTAAATTGCAGACACTTCCAGTGGGAATGTCCTTTGTCCAAATGAAACATTGGGATTTTCTTCAAAACATGAAAAACTACTATTCAGATTTAAAAAAAAAATTGTTTTGACTGTAAAATAGCTTTGTGAATTCTGTAAATAAAATAACATAACCTATACCATTACCAGGTACTTGGGGACTAGTTTCTTCCCTCATCCAAGTTTGGGAGTAGACTATTTGTTTCAAAGGTAAAACAGGATTCATAACAGATGGGTCATTTTCAAAGAGTCATAGCAAACAGAAAGTAAAATAATCCCAACTCAAAATATATAATGACTGGTTTGGTACTAATGCAGAGCAAAAACAGTAGAAAGTTTATGACTTGAAAAGAACAAATGAGGAAATAAATAGGAATTAACTTTTTATATTATGATTGCCTTGAGAATTTGAATTTCAGGTTATTTATCAGGTTTCAACTTATTCCCATGCACATTCATTTTTTTATTGCATAGCTTACACATCAGTTTGTATCTTTTACAAAATGCTGCCAAACATCGCTAGTTTAGTTAACAAATATTTGAAGACCAGTTTTCTGTTGGATTCTTGAAAAGAACCATTCTAATTTGAATGTTCAGATATTCATTTCAGCTCCATAGATGCATAGCTGTATCTAGCTAAATATATACACTTTTTTCTTTCAGAATGTGGTGGACCCTAACAGGAAACTATGGTAACATTCTCCCAATAGACTGGTCCAAATCCTATGCAAGAAAGTTACAAACAAAGGCTTTACACTTGGATGAAAAGAAGGTGAGCCTACATTTTTTTCATCTCAAATTACAGTGTGCTTGAATATCCTTTAATTAATGCTTTTGCATTTTCATTATCATTAAACATTCTGTTTTGATATAATATTCATATGATATTATAAGAAGGATTTCTCATGTAAATACACAACAGTTTTAATTTCAACAACGATGATGCAGGAATAAAGTGTAAAAGTAAATGAAGGATAAAGTTTATGTTCAGAAAATATAACCAGGTCAGTTAGCTGAAGAAAATGATGCATGTACCCCCAAAAATTGGCAGGATGGTAGGGTGGAAGTGTAGGTAATAAATGAAGGTGGTAAAATATGTGTTTCATTGGCACAGTTACCATCTTAAATAGATGCATCTTAAATAAGAAATACAGCTTTAGTGAAAACAGGAGACAATATTTCGCTTTATTTATAGAAACGATTGGTACACATACATGTGTGTGTATATATATATTTGAATCCACAAATACAAGTAATAACCATTGAAAATATGCACACACACACAGATTTAAAATATTCATTAAATTTTTGACAGGTCATATAGGTTTGATTTCAGTGGAAAAACATAACATAATCATGTAACAATTGGTTGCATTCGTAAAGCATAAACTTTTTCCCAGCACAAAGGAAACTTTCACAGCACAGTAAACGTGTTCCAGTCACGTTGGAAATAAAAAAAATCCATTAGATTCCATTGCTTTTATTTAAGTTTGGTACTGACTTCTTTTGAAGAAAAGTTCATTGTTTATATTGAAGATTGAAGTCAGCTTTCTTTGATGTAGGGTGAATGTGTTATTGAAGTCACTGCTATAGGACAGCTTTGGAGAACCAAGCAAATGCTTGTTTCTTAGTGTGGTGGCTACATCAAATAATTGCATTGCATGGTTGAGACTGATTTTGTTTTCCATTTGCTTAGTACGTTTTCATAACAATTAGTGCTTCAAAGGTAATCAGTTTTTGAAATTTCAGCAAACTATTTTATCTGGGTACATTTTTAAAAAAGGAATAGGCTGTCATTTGGTTAATTGTTGTTACTCTTCCTCACTGAATATTGAATAGACCAACAAGCCAACAAGTCAGATGTTTGGGGTTTTTTCTTGTTTTTTTGTTGCATTTTTTTGCAGCGGAGTGATGCTGCCTTCCACTCCTGCGCATCATAAATTTAACAAAAGGTCAACAGACAATAAAGATGCAGGTATTCTGGTAAGATGACAGGAGTTGCAGCTGAAAATGTGAATATTCTAAAGAATTTAATCCTGAGTGAAAAGAAGTGGAATTTTACTTACCATCCATATACATATGTAAGTCGGTGTAAATGTATTACTAGCGAGGAGATGAAAATCCGGCAAAAGATAGATTAAGAGATAATGACTGGTGTGGTTGATCTCCACTACCAGAAATATCTACAAAAAAAGCAGTTATTTCACAACTTACAGTACTCTTGCTAGATGTCAGCATAAGCTGATTATGATATAACAGTGCACTGTTAAAATGGTTTGTCAGTATGGCCAAAGAATTTGTTAATGTAACAATAGATAAATTTCAGTGCATTTTATATCAAATTTGTGGCTTCCATTTCATGGGGCCTCTGAATTTCTCCACTCCAAACCAATGGTTGTATATACAAGTTCATACAGCCAACAATGTGGCCAATAAAAGGAAATTGTCATGTTATATTTTGCCAATAATAAGGAAAGTAAATTGCAGTTTGCGACATTGCCGCAGTCCTATGCAATCACAGAATAAATCTTTTACATATTATTTTTTGTACTTTATGAAGAAGAAACATATTTTTGTGTACGAGAACATTACACATAAAATTTCAGGAACCATACCACATTTGTCTTGTATTATTCATATGCAATCTCTTCCCAAAAATGATAATAAAAGTATGAATAAATGTAAAAAGTTTAAGTTAGAATTTTTTTTGTGTATGAGAGAAATACATGTATATAAAATTTCAGGAGGCACACCACAACCGAAATCGTGTTATAACAGAACATACTATAGCGAGGCGCACTGTACTATTAAAATACTATATATACTCGTATTTAAGTCAAGCAAACAGCAAAGGCCCTCATCTGCTGTCTTGTCTGTATTGTTTGTTCCACTGATTACTTTTAACAAGCTGCATAGACCCAGATCTGTGAGTACATAATATGATGGCAGATCTGGGTTTGTGCAGTTTGCACTTGGAATCAGCTTTCTAGCAAGTATTATTTAGATAAATTTAAAATCCTCAAATATAGGGAAGTTATCCTCATTCTTACTTACTTTAGGCAATTCTGTACTTGGGTAATATAAACAAGGAGACTCAGGCCTTCATCCCCTCCCACCCAATATGTGTTGCACTGGTTTTAATATTATGGTAAGTAAGTATTTGTAGAAAATGAATAACATATATACTTGACATTATGGGCACAATTTCTGAATTTTGCTTTTAAAATGTTAATGGTGGGGGCTTGGGATTGAGGTGAGATTGGCAACAACAAACAAATGTTTGGCTGACCAGAAACACAATTTTTTTTTGTTGGCCTCATGTTATTGAAATGGACTACAACAAATATTTACAGTGTATGTGTGTGTATATATATATATATATATATATATATATATATATATATATATATATATATATATATATATATATATATATATATATATATATATATAATCCAGATTGCATAGACTGTCCTGCTGATGAATAATGCTTCAGCAGATCAGGTCTGTTCATTTTATTATTAGAACACAGAACATAGAATCCATACACTTGTGCATTAGGTGATGCAGAGCAAGGTGTATATTAGGTGATGCAGAGCAAGGTGTATATTAGGTGATGCAGAGCAAGGTGAATATTAGGTGATGCAGAGCAAGGTGTATATTAGGTGATGCAGAGCAAGGTGAATATTAGGTGATGCAGAGCAAGTTTGCATTAGGTGATACAGAGCAAGGTGTATATTAGGTGATGCAGAGCAAGGTGTATATTAGGTGATGTAGAGCAAGGTGTGCATTAGGTGATGCAGAGCATGGTGTGCATTAGGTGATGCAGAGCATGGTGTGTATTAGGTGATGCAGAGCAAGGTGTTTATTAGGTGATGCAGAGCAAGGTGTTTATTAGGTGATGCAGAGCAAGGTGTTTATTAGGTGATGCAGAGCAAAGTGTGCATTAGGTGATGCATAGCAAGGTGTGTATTAGGTGATGCAGAGCAAGGTGTTTATTAGGTGATACAGAACAAGGTGTGCATTAGGTGATGCAGAGCAAGGTGTGCATTAGGTGATGCAGAGCAAGGTGTTTATTAGGTGATACAGAGCAAGGTGTGCATTAGGTGATGCAGAGCAAGGTGTGTATTAGGTGATGCAGAGCAAGGTGTTTATTAGGTGATACAGAGCAAGGTGTGCATTAGGTGATGCAGAGCAAGGTGTGCATTAGGTGATGCAGAGCATGGTGTGTATTAGGTGATGCAGAGCATGGTGTGTATTAGGTGATGCAGAGCATGGTGTGTATTAGGTGATGCAGAGCAAGGTGTTTATTAGGTGATGCAGAGCAAGGTGTGCATTAGGTGATGCAGAGCAAGGTGTGTATTAGGTGATGCAGAGCAAGGTGTTTATTAGGTGATACAGAACAAGGTGTGCATTAGGTGATGCAGAGCAAGGTGTGCATTAGGTGATGCAGAGCAAGGTGTTTATTAGGTGATACAGAGCAAGGTGTGCATTAGGTGATGCAGAGCAAGGTGTGTATTAGGTGATGCAGAGCAAGGTGTTTATTAGGTGATACAGAGCAAGGTGTGCATTAGGTGATGCAGAGCAAGGTGTGCATAAGGTGATGCAGAGCATGGTGTGTATTAGGTGATGCAGAGCAAGGTGTTTATTAGGTGATACAGAGCAAGGTGTGCATTAGGTGATGCAGAGCATGGTATGTATTAGGTGATGCATAGCAAGGTGTATATTAGGTGATGCAGAGCAAGGTGTGCATTAGGTGATGCAGAGCATGGTGTGCATTAGGTGATACAGAGTAAGGTATGCATTAGGTGATGTAGAGCAAGGTGTGCATTAGGTGATGTAGAGCATGGTGTGTATTAGGCGATGCATAGCAAGGTGTTTATTAGGTGATGCAGAGCAAGGTGTATATTACTGGTGATACAGAGCAAGGTGTGCATTAGGTAATGCAGAGCAAGGTGTGCATTAGGTGATGCAGAGCAAGGTGTATGTTGGTTGCAGCTTGACCCGACTTTTTAGTGAGTAAGGTCTCACTTGGATTTTAAAACTTGGAATCCAGGATTCCTATTTTTCAAATTTTTTCATTGATGACATATAGTTCTAGTTTGTCATTTGGAATTAGGCTGAATTTTGTTAATTCAAAGAAAGGCCTCGTACATGTTAAGTCAGGCATATTACACTTTCTCACACTTGGCTACTCCATAATATCAGTTCTAGCAACTTAATCACATTACAATCTTCAACTAAGATTCGTCGACTGTGGATATATGAGAAAGCTTGCCAGTAACTTCTCGTGGGTCGGTGGTTATTTCCGTGGATTTCCCAGTTTCTTCCTTCACCATTAATACTGGCCTCCATGTACAGCCTATCGTGTGCTGGAAAATGGTGTTAAGCCCAACAACAACAACAACAACAATAATCTTCATAAATTTGCCAGTTAACCCCAGAATTCTTATCCACATTTGCAAACAGCATTTTGTCCTCGTTTAAACATGTCTTGATTTTGAGGATTCATGCACTACAATAGGAAATGACACAATAATAAAAGCTAAACTTGTTCATTTGATGCATTCATATAATGACAACATGTACATCTCTGGATCTATCTTCCTCCTAATTCAGTCATTGTAAATATCAGCATATTTTCCCAACACTAAGCAGCTAGTCATAGTTTTTGAATTTGCCACATAGATATTGCTTTTGATGTACTCTTATAATGGAAGCATGTACTTCTGGGCTTCTTTCAGCCAATGAGTTTTGTCAGCGTAAATACTGTATCAGCAGGGCCAAAACGATCATTTCATCAACACATTTTGCCGCTCAGAGGGTAGTTGGAACAGGACTGGCAAGTCTTTGAATTTGCTGTCCAGCTTTTATGTGCATATAAAAACTGTTGCATAAGTAATTTTATTCATCTCAGATAAAGTGTTTGCTTCTAAATATTCATGATCAAGTATTTCTCCCAAGGGGTTAGTATCATTGCTTACAAGTTACCATCATACATGTACTATATAATATCTATTATATAGTACATGTATGACGGTAACTTGTAAGCAATGATACAAGCCCCTGTGTTATTTCTGAGACCTATGTACATATATACTGTACCACGAATGCCGGATTTGTGCATATATTGTTTCCTCAGAAACCTCACATGTGTTGAATTATTTAAGTTGAATTTTCTCATTGGAAATATTGGAAAAGTGAGGGTTGCAATACTTAGATCTCGCATTTATTTATTACATGAAGGTAGCAAAATAAAACCTTTTTCAACCAATTCATTTTTTAAATCTATTTAACCATCTGGCACTTGCATTAAATTGCTATATGCCATTTAACATTACATAAATACTGCATGCCTTTGCTTGAATTACCTTCGTGAAAATCTGCACATATTCTTGGGTGCTCAATCTAATGTTACCAGCATTTCTCCCTCATTGCAGACCTTGCTAACGAAACATTGGCAGTAGATAAACATGTATAAGACTCCCCATTGTCCTTAATTGACTGGAGAGTTAACTCATTAAGCCATTTAGCACATTTAATGAGCTTACATTTTTCATATATCTCCACAAGTTTACAAGGTTAAGAAAGCTGTTAACTAAGAATGATGTACAGAGATCCTAATTCCATAATGGTGACACTGAGACTTGAGTAAAGTTTCCAGAATCCTGCTTGGGAAACCATGCTGCATGTTCACATATATATGTGAATGAATTACCTGCATTTCACAGTGTATCTATCTGCTTTAGTGTTAATATTCATGTAAATGTGAGCCTGATAAGTCAAATGTTCATAAATTGGAAGTTTACTTGATGAAATGCAGATTCACAATTTATTGTGATTTGCCTTTGTAGGAAGTAGAACAGCAAGACCTAGATGTGTCCGATGATGAGGAGTTGGCACAAGCTATGGATTTCCACTCGATGATCATCAACCATCACCATCATGATAGCGACCACATCCTCACAGCTGACGAGGTCATCAGTGAAATAGAAAACATGATGGAGGTAGAGAGACTTGTCAGAATATGTCTGCATTCAAATTCCATTATATAATTTTCACATCTGCATGAATAGTCACTTTTAGTTGTTTTTTTTCATAAATCTATATACTGTCCAGTAATTTTTATCGGACAACTGCAATGACGATAAAAAGTTGACAATAATATTATGACCTGCTTCTTTAATTATGTACAATGAGACTTGGGTAGCTTCATGATAATATTGATAAGAAAATAATTGAAAATGGTTTACCAATAATTTGTTGATCAGATTGGATTTATGTGCCTGTCTGTCAACAAGTTCAGCTCTCAATCCATATGGTATCAACACTGAGGTTAAAGCTTGTTTCTATGATCAGAGTCATGCTTCAGAGTCAAAGGACATGAGAAAGAGTCTTGCAATACCTTTATGGTTACCTTGTGAACATGTTAACTTGAACATAGAACTATTTTTGTTGCCAAATTTGGTATGTTGGAGATTCTTAAAACTTTGTGAAACAGTTGCAGTAATCATTAGTCTGAAAGACTGAAAAAACAGGCAAAAATATACTTATCATGGATTCTGGGAAATTGTGTTTTGGCCCCCTTGAAGGTACTCTTGTATGATTTGCAGCCTGGTCATACTGTCATTGGTTATTTTACCACTGCTTGTAGACCAGAAGAGCTTATGTGATGACTTTTTATCTGGCATTTGTTGGCATAAATTTGTTATTACTACTCTGCCCAAACTATGGGATGATTACCACCAAACTCCACAGACAGATTTATCTCAAGGTCAGGTTGATCCTAATTGAAATTGGTGCCCTGGTAATGATTTAATAGAAACAGGGAATTTGAGTGTGCTACTTTAAGTGAAATACAATGGTTATCAAAAAGTTGCCCAATATTCAGGCAGATTTAGGTGGTAAGTTAATTAGCTACTGGTGCTTATTGAAAGCTTGCAATGTGGTCACCATGGCAAACAGTTTGACATTGACATTATTGCTGCTATGCCTATATAGTTGGTCATACCAACTTGACTTTTTCACCAAAAGACTTCTTATGATGTCTTATTGGTTCTTAAAAGAAAATGATGGGCACTAGGTGGCCAAGTCGTCTAAGACACTCTACTTTTTCAGATCATCAACATCTCATCTCTGCATGGGCTTGAGTCTTGGGCTCAGCAATTGCGGATGTGTGAGAAAGGTTGCTAGTAGCTTTGCATGGGTATGCAGTTTTCACTGGGATTTTTCCATGTTCTTCTTCCACCAGATGTACTGGTGATCCTACATAGCATATCTTGGGCTGAAAAATGTAATTAAACCCAAAACAACAATTTAAAAGAAAATGGTGTTAGTCTGGTACTTCCTGATAACATGGGGTTTTTGCTAAAAGACTTCTTACAATGCCTAGTTAGACCTAAATTACAGTGGTTCCAATTCGACATCCAAGATGACCTCCATAGCAGCCATCTTAAAAATCTTGTTATTGCTACTTCTCTTGAATGGAAAAGTCACACAATATCTTCCAGAAATTTATGATCTCTTGTTGCACTTAAATGAAATTGGTGCATACCTGACATCCAATATGGCCACATTAGTGGTCATCTTGGAAACTTTATTAGAATTACTCCACCTAGATGGATGTTCATATCATCATGTGATTTTCACCAAAAGATTTGTTCTGGTTTCATATGTGCCACAGATTATAACATTTGTTAATATTACCAAATGTCTTGTAAGTAATTATGGCATAATGGATTTTATAAGTTATGTGGCACTCAAAATGACCTTAATCAAAAGTATATCATGTGTTGAATAACTTAATGTTTACCTAAGATGGTTTAATCTAAAAGAATTTATGAAAATAGACAAGATGTGAACTGCAGAATTGTTTGGATTGAACCACCACATCACAGCAAGACAAGGTCTCATCCATCCTTCTGTGCAGCCCTGAAGAGAGGAAAATTAAATTTGCAGGTCTCTTTCAGCTTTCTCCTAACGTCAGACTATTAGTGTAAAGTTATTGGAATTTATGATGTACCATAAATTTAAAGAGAAAGTAAATATTTAGTGTCAAAAATATTTTTATTGAAATTCAAAACACTTAATATAAAAAGATAGAAAGTGCAAAAACAGTAACCATCCAGATAATGGCATGTTATTTATTTGCTCAGTTACAATAAGTAAAAATTTTGGTCAATGGTTGAAAGTCCTGATAACTTTAACATGCCTATAAGTATGAAAAATTGAAATGTTGTCAATTACTGGTATCGACAGTGATAAGGAAGTGAATATGCTCTTGATGTAGAAAAAAAAAAAAAAAACTGCTGAATAAGACAAATCACATTAGACATGCATGGAAATAGAGAAGACCAAAATCACATATTCCATGTGAAAATCCATTTGTTCTACTCTTCCGTCTACATAAATATACACTGTACTGCTACAATCATTATTCAGTAATAAACTCAGCAAGTGGCAGCACAAGCTAATTTTTGTTGCATGAAATTCCAATAAATATTATTTATACCATCAGAAGCAATGATGCTGCTAATTACTATGTATATAGTTCCATAGTAGATGGAATCTCACAATCTCATTTCATTACCATTTTATGAATTGCCACACTTCAGTTATATTTTACTCAAGGTGTGTACCCACAAGCTTGTGGTATGTGGACTAAACAAGACCTGAAAATATAAGTGGGAAAGGAGGGCAGTAAGAAAGGTCAATGAACATGGTAGACTGCATTGGAAAATAGCATCATTATTGATCCAAAGCTGCTTCTGTTGGTCTAGTATGGGATTTTTTTGTGGTTTTTGTTTTTTATGAGTATCTGGTATTTAGGGACTGAATTGTTAAATGTTATGGCTGGATAGGCAGATTCTGTCAAAGAAACTATGGCTTTTGAGTTTTAAGGAAAGACCAGAAAATCCCAGGGAGTTGATCCTAAATGAATAATGTGTTAATCTTAGTCCAATAAGGCCATCACTGCAGCAGATTTTGAAATATTGTGTTTAAGAAAATATTAGATGATTTCAATGCTCACAGTTAAAAAGAAGACAAAAGGAAAGAAATGGATTTGTCCTGGATTTTTTGACATTTCTGCAGCCAATAGAGCAAAAACCCCTATAAGTGACCTTCCTGTCAAAAAGAGTTATTGCCCTGATATGATTTCAATACTCATAGTTAAAAAGAAGAAATGGATTCATCTTACATTCCTTTACATTTTTTTCAGGCAGTAGAACACAAACCCCTTCAAGGGACATTTTTCTCTCAAAAGTTGGGGTTATTGTCCTGTTTGTCTTGTTCCTTAAAGTTCTGCATTACGGGGTTTTAAGTACTGTAATTATGAAAGTGGTGTGTTTGCATTAACCCATTCTATCCTGAGAAGCAATTCTAAATACACTGTGGTAAAACGGAGCATCACACAGCAGCAGCAGCAGAAGAAATTGTGATGACCTTCACTATGTTTACAAAAAATGTTGTAACATTGTTATTTATTTTTTAAAGTATATAAAACTATGTATCTCTGAAAAGGTAATAAAATTGGCAACACAGTGATATATGTTTTGTTAAAATTTACTGATGTACAAGCTCACAACTTTATTTTGAAATAGGGCTTTAAAAAAATAAAAATAAAAAAAAATTACCATGAACTTCAGTGAATCTTTTCTCTGTGAAGATGAATGAAATGCTCCAAATAGTATGGGAATAAAATAAAGATAATTCTATTTCTAATATTTTGGTCCAAATTTGAAGTTTATAGCACTGTTAGTTTAAACGTTATAATAATTTTACCAAAACTGCACAACTAAATACTAGGAACAATTTGTTGAGTTCACAATCTAGAACATGTACTTCAGCCTGCAGTTTCATGGAATAAAACTTGTCCACAAATTAATCCTGGAAATCTTTAAACTGAATCATTAAAAGTTTTGTCAAAATTTTGAAGTCCACATCATCATTAGGTCAGTATTCTTCCGGGTGTTGAACATTTGCCCTTCAATCAATTTAAATCCTGGATGCAACCGAGGAGAAAAATTACCACCGACTTAGGAGAAGCTACTGGCAAGCTTTCTAACATATCCACATTCGATGAATTCTAGACTTGAACTCACACAGGCAGAAATGAGATGGCAGTGATCCATAACGGACAGCATAATTAGGGCTGTGGTTGATGGTCTTTAGGACAGATACACTCATCAAGAAGAAACTCTCATCATTTCTACTGCTTTGAATCCATGTTTTAAAGCTTTACCTTTCGTCAGTTATGAATGAAGATATGTTGTTGTTGTTGTTGTTGTAGGGTTTAACACCACTTTTTAGCACAAGATAAGCTATTCATCGTGGCCAGTATAATTGGTTTAGGCATAACCTGGAAAACCTCAGAGTGAACCACTGACCAAAAAACCCACAAAAAATTCACCCGGGTACCTGTTCTGTCATTTTATGTGTAACCAGATACTCTTTAAAACATGAAAAACATGTACAAACCTAGTTACCCCACTGTCAGATTTTCACAAACCTTGATTGTAGGGTCACAAAACAAATGGCTTATTTTCCCATTTGTCTTAAATATGCTTCTCGTGCTGGTGCCATTTGTAAAAAATTCTATAATCGTCATTATGATCATGCAGATGCTTCACATGAACAAATAGGGCCAGTTAAAAGCATCTGAGGTGATGCTGTAAAGTTAATCTGGTTCCCTGACTAATTTTACTAATGTCAATGAGTCAGACCAGCATGCTGCTGATGATATATGATATTTTGATAGTGTTGTCAACAAATTATTTTTGTGAACAGGCACTGGTCATTAATTTCAATTCCTGGGTTTTTCACTTTGGTTGGTTACCCAGGTACCTGTTGACAGCCCTAATCCCCACAGCTAGTGTGCCTTCTGAAAGGGTGTTCTCCAATACAGGAGATTAAATGCAGTTTTCAGCCCAAAACTAAATCATGTTGATGCTCTTATCTTCATTTAGAAAAATGCAAAGGAAGTTCCATCATATGATTTCCATAGCAATTGAATTTGAATAACTGGGTAAAGTGACAATGAAAAGATCAATTATGCATTTGTGTTTATCATAAAGTAAACCATGAACTGTTAACTGTTCAGATATGTGTTTAGTTGTAACTCATTTTAATTCTGTGTTAGATTGCAGCTATTGTACTCTATCTTATTAATTTTCTCTGCTGTTTTTTAATTATGTAATTCAATAAATTAAATTACTTTATTTCAGTTTGCATTATTTCAGTGGAAACAGTATTCTTTAATTCTTTCTTAAATCAATATGTTGAAATTGTATTGCAATATTTCATTTAATATTGTAATATATTGCAAAATGATTTTTAATTCATTACCCACCCCTAATGTATAGTGTAACAGAATAACAATTACTGCGTTATGGTAGTCAGAGTAACACATACTGGGTTGTGGTGGTCATATGCTATATAATAGTAATACATACTGCATTATGGTAGTTTAACAGTAACATATTCGGTAATGGTGGTATCAGTAGTGTAACAGAATTGATTTGAATCTAATGTAAGATTATTAACAAAGAGTCAAAAGTGATGACCAGTCTTAGATGACAGAATTTCATTAATTATCTCAAGATTGTTTTCTATCTCTAGTTTTCAGTCCTATTGGCAAAAAAGAACATCCTCTGTAAACATATGCATTCTCCTAAATAAACATTATCTGTGCTTAGAAATTTTATCTTGACATATTATCAGAAGTGATTTAGTTTTCTTTCAGAATCTAATAGGATTTGAGCCACTATCTTCTGAAATCAACAGTTAAATACATATAAAACAATACTGCTTTGCTCTGAAAATTACACTGGTCAGAAATTTTGAATGGTGGTTTACAGAAAATGTGACTGATACTTCACACCAACAAATCTGCTTTAGTAATTATTGTATGCACTTTCAACATATATTACATGTTTTCCTGCAAAAATGCACCAAAAGTTACATTTCAGTTTAGTAACCTAATGCACACTTCTTCATTCATTGCCCATTTCAGGAGAGTAGCACAGATCCCAGCACTCCAACTGAAGTAGAGCAGCCAGAACTTCCTCTCTCTCCGTACAGCAGGGTCAGAGAGTCACTTTCCCATCTGCCAACTTTTACAGAGAGTGGTGAGTTTATTACATCCATCAAATTCTACTCCATGAAATTCATTGAAGTCGGTGTAAAACCTCATATATCTTAACTCCTGAAGGTACATGGAAAAACATCAAAGTTAGTGTTGAACCTCAGGTATCTGAAATCCTCAAGAGACATGAAAAACTTTAAAGTTAGTGTGAAACATTATGTATCTGAATTCCTCAAGGGACATGAAAAACGTATTTTGGATGAAGAGGGGTTGAGATGTTTGAGTTTTGTCTGTACCATATCTGCTGGCTTGGTGGCATATAATTTGTTTGGAAATCCAATAAATCATATGAACAGGATTTTACTACAGTATTGTCTACAGTCTTCATACCATTTTATGCACCTAATATGCCACTCCCTCGAAAACTCGTGTCCGTATAACTCGCTTTTTACACCGCTGTGTCCAGTATATCTCTCCTGATTTTTTCCAAAGAAAATATATTTTAAAATATGCTGAACATGAAAATAAATCGCGATAAGAATTTGTAAATTGGTAAATTGAACCTTGATACATACCGTATTTTATGTAAATTTTTGTATACAAAAAAAAATTATTAATTAATTTTTGTAGAAACAAAATGGGAATACAGTATTTTCTATTTTTTTTGCAAATGTAAATCTTCTTAGTGGAAATTTTAATTTTACAAATTTTTCAAATAATATAAAGTGATATATACAAATAATTATGATGCATTTAAATAATTATTATTTTGATAACTGAATTGTATAAGAAAAAATAAAGGGTATGAAAAAATACATGTAATACGGCAGCTCATTTTATCATCGGAAATGGTGATTATTGCCTGGAAAGATAGAATCCATATTGTGAAATTTGCAGGTTCTAATAAGATATCACATATTATGTTTGGAGTTTTTTGAGATAAATATTTGTTAATATACTGTAAATAAACAATCTGGTGAAACTGCGATCAATGAAAAATTCTGTTAAATACTAACAGGTGGCTACAGAGAATGAAATAAACACCAAATTAAATGTCTTGCTATGTGAAATTAACGTTCTAATCCTTTAATTTCAATTTAATCTAAACACTACAATGCAACATATTCTCTTATGTGAAAACATAAAAAGAGTCAACCGACCGTCACATCATCCAAACCTGTGAGTACTTTTGTGAGAACCTAATTACATGCCGGCTTTGCTTTGATAAACAACTTGGGGAACTGTTTGTTACATCAAAAACAATCAATTAAAAGAGACCTGTGTTGTTTTATCACTTTGAATATGTCTTTTGTATCAAATCAAGCAAGGGATGTACAATTTAAAAAATTAAAAGGCATGCCAATAGCAGTAAGTTTTTGTGGTCATATCTGTTCTCAAAATTCTTTTTAGTTGACCAATCGAAAATGGTTTCACATTTTTATGTACTTAATATCACTAAAGTATACAATATCTGTAATGTATCCTAATCATTTGTAAATGTGACCATGGAGAGCAAGGAAGTAAGTGAAAAGTGTACTCAGTGACTGAAAAGTTGTGTATAGGGTTCATAATGGTGAAGCAAGATCCAATATTTGCAATGAATTAAACAATTGCTGAGTCGACATTTAGAGGTTGGCTTAAGGATGAGCAGAAACATCAGTATTAATTACATGATGTAGATTCAGATAATGGGATCAAATGAAAGCGAGTATGTACTGCAAACAATACTGAATTAAATGATGATATGTACACATGGTTCACACAGCAATGTGAACAAGGTGTTACCATCTCTGGAACAATTTTCAAGGCCCAAGTAGAAAAAATGGCAAAAAGTATGGAGAATGAATCTCCTTTGAGGGCAAGCCATGGATGGCTTTGGAGAATCTAGTGCTGACATAGAACTAAACAAAATTCATTGTCGGGAGAAATATTCTCAGCAGATCAGGAATCTGCATGCAATTATCCATACCAGCTGATAGAGTTAATCATCCGTGAACAATGCACAGAGACAGTAGAGTAATCAAAGAGTAACAAAAAAAAATGAACATATATTTTCAAAATGTGAAACTATATTTGTCAAACGTGTCACAAACTGCAAGTATTATAGTGTTCTAATTTACATCATTTTAAATTTGTAGACCCATTAAATTCATCTTTTTAATGGTTAACCCTTGTAAAAAGAAATGATTTTACTTCTACTGCAATCAAATTTACCCATTGTTCGATTGACATTGTTTTGTTTTTAAATGAGTGTCAATCTTTTGTATAAAAAAGTCTGGATCAAACAATAAAACTAGAAGTTATCTAATTTAACACAAACATTTGTGACGTAGTACACAATGTGCGAAGTCGTACATATGTTAAGCTATAAGTTATCCTGAAATTAATGTTACTCTATGAGGATGAAAGTAAAAAACATAGGTCCCTCGATAACTCGCACCCTCACTTATAACACTCGATGTTTTAGGACCCCAATGTGCGTGAGTTATTAAGGGAGTGGTGTATGTGGTGCCATTGTCTGTCTGCATATTACCATTTGCTTGTTCAACCCATAACATGTAAGAGTTGGAAAAAAACTTTCTGTACTGATGTGTTGGTGAAATGCATACCATTGCCATAACCACTGCCACAAGGTAAAGTGTAATTATGTGAATTTTGACCCTTTGAGGATTATAATTTTTGAACCACAGAAGATATAATGAGACTTTAGTCATATATATATATATATATATATATATATATATATATATATATATATATCCATGCTGCCTTTCTCAAGGTTATTATAGTCATGGCAAGCAAAATGTCATGATGGAATTGGTATTCTTGTCTTCAGTATAACTTGAACCAAGGGAGATATTTTATTGAATATTTGCTCAAGTTTATAGCATGACTGGATAGTGTATCACATATCATAACCATGATCTTTCCTCAAGGTGGAGGTCATGGTTAGAGAAAATGTAATTTTGTGACTTGTAACCTTGTTTATATTATCTCTTTTGAACCATTGAAAATAATTCAGTGAAACTATGCCCAGAGTATGGATTACATACCACAACCATGGTCCCTGCTTACAGTTGGAAGTCCCTGCCACAGCAATGTAACTCTAATGTTTATTTTTTTTCCACAGCATAAATTTTGGACTACAGAAGATATTTTAATGCAACTTTAACAAGGCATATGTTATGACTATATTATTTGCTAGATACTGTATCCTGCCACATGAATCCCTGCCAGTTGTCCATGTATATTCATAGTGTCTTTCATATTCATTCATACCCCTTGCATTAAGACTAAGTGACAACAAGAGATAGTGCTAATTAGTGGCCTGTTTCCTTATCCAGGCTGCCACCTTTCATATTCCTACCTGTAGGCAGAGTGTATCATAGTATGATATTCATCTGTCTATCCATTCATGTCTTTGTATTTCCATCCATCAGTGTCCCATTTTGTTTAGATAGGAAACGTCTACTTCACCTACCATTGCCAAACTTTTTAAGTAGGTTGCATTTAGGCAAGGAAGGAATCTATTCATTGTATGGCTCAAAAGGTCATAGTGACAGTATGTGTACTCGAAAGAAAAGAAAATAACATTATAAAGGATACCTTAAACAAAAATTATATAATGGCAAGAATTACAGTTAAGAAAAACAAAACAACTATAGATGAATGGGGGGGGAGACAAAAGTTCCAAAGCCAATAGCATAGTGATTCTAGGAAGAACAGTTGTTTCCTTATGATCAATTAATTGGTTTTCATCAGGTTTATTGAAGCTAGATGATATATATTTGAGACAAGGAAATATCTTTTCACTTTGTGATCAAAAGGTCAAAAGTCAAGGTTAATGTGACTGAAAGAAGGAAAAGAATTTACACTAGACTACTTAAATTGAGTACCACCTGTCTTAATATAATTTTTGGATTGTATTTGTTTTAGACACAAGAGCACATATTGATTTTGGATCAAAAACATAAAGGTCAATTTTACAGTGACTCGAAGAAGGAAAACAGTTTCTACAAAATAACTAGGCCAATGATACAAATGATGACCATGCTTCTACCATATTTAGGGAAGACAGGATGTTTTTTAACTCTAGTCTGTCCACATATTTTTCAGTAATGTTTTTAACAGCTTAGTAAATTGTTAACAGCTTCAAAGGTCTGAAAATAGCAGTGGTCCGAGATCCGGTAACTTTTATCATCAATTCTCCTTTTTTTCATTCTTTAGTCTTTAAGACCAGCCAGCATATGAGAGTTCCTGGCATAAAATCATTAAAATCATCCAATCTATCCTTAATCCAAAAAGTTTTGGTTTTGACCTTTAAACTGATATTACTCTTTTAACACTGTGTAGGTTCCAGGTTCCCAAATTAAACTTTTCATCTTAATCTATCAATAACAACAACGGAGAAAAGTGGTCTTGCTTCTAGTACAACTCCCCTACCCCCAAAAAAGCATGTAAGTTCTTTAAAGGAAAATTAGAAACAGACATGGTTACAGGTAACATTTGACCATGGACAGAATGCAGTGTCTTGCAGTGCTTGTTAGAATTTCCAGACTGAATAAATTTGCCCACTGCACTGTGTCATGACAATAGATCCTCTGATAGCTCATGAAAACAGTATGGAAGATATTATATACACATAGAAAGTGCTAGGTGTAAAATCATAGAACTGCATCAGTTATTCAGGCCCCTATGGCACTCACTTTAATCACAGAAAATGAGAAGAGACTTCTGTAATATTTATGCACAGCATATGGTGGTGTTAAATCAGGCAAAACCTTATATGATTTGAGTTGGCCACTTTTATGCAACTTAATAATGGCCTTGACTTGAGAGAAAATTAATTAACAGTTGTGGTTGTAATAATTTCATGGATTCTATAACTGTATCACAGAAAGAGTTAACCCTTTAGCTACAACAGCTGTTGTGCAGTTTCACTACTGCTGAGTGCTATCATATCAGTTTCTGAGACTACTGAGGCTGGTTGCTAGGCAGAATACTAGAGCATCATCATGGCTGACTATGGAAACTGACAATAAAAACGTGGTTACATTTATATTTATTATTTTATTAGTTTATGTTGGATTTCAGTGAAATAAAAAACACAGCATACCTTGTATAGTGTCTGTTTTTCATATATTTCACATTATATACTTCTACATAGCTTCATACAGGAAATCCCATTCATATAAACTGTTTTGAATCCCACAAAATAAATTCATTATTTACATATATACATACAAAAACATGAATGACATCCAAACTTGAATTACAAAGTTGAGAGTGGTACTTCTCAAAACAGTTGTTGTTATTGTTGTTGTTGCTGTTGGGCTTAACACAATTTTTCAACATACGATAGGCTATACATGGTGGCCAGTATTAATGGTGGGGGAAGAAACTGGGAAATCACTGGAAAGAACCACCTACCCACAAGAATCCACCTCTCAAAACAGTAATTATGTACATAAATGTACTTGGCATTGTTTGCAGCCTATGAAAACTTCATTCCAAGATATGTCTACATCTCAATGATGCTGGTTTTATACCATTTCAGGTTTTCCTTTTGGTCCCCCATTTTCTTAGCATAATCATTTGTTTCTTTCACAAGCTTTTCCACAAGACATCCAGGAAAGAACTTGAGAATTTTTTTTCTTCTCATTGTTTAGTGGTCCAAGCTCGACTGTTGAACCAGCATGAAAACCAAAATCATTGATCTCAAAAACCCGACAAAGTCATCACTCCATTGTGCAAGTAGGACTACGTCCTCCTCCTCATCCAATTCAAAGTCACTTACATCTGGTATTGAAATGGGACTAATATCTGTATCTAATCCATTTTCTAAGAATGATCCATTAAACTTTTCAATGTCACTTGCACTGAACCCTTCACAGTTGCTCATATCTGAAAATCAGAATCTATCTCAACTACATGCATTTCGTAAATTACAGTATCTTTCAGACTTGTATCAAAATGTTGAGTAAAGTCCTCTGACATTGGTTATGATAATGAAAAATATGTAAACTTCTGTACTTTCAACCAATCAATGTTTAGTTCACATAGTGGTCACATCCACATAGATGTGACACTGGGGTTTTGAGTACTGCTGAACTCAAATGCATATAAGCAACACTGGGGTAGTAAACAAGGCTTATTAACACTGCATATATGTATCAGTGAGGTTCAGTAGCTATTTACAGGTGATACTTAGATGCAGCAGTCATAGCTAAAGGGTTAAAAGTGATATAACACAGTCCAAATTTGTGATACATTATGGTAGATGGTGTATATCAGATTTGTCAACCACAATAAAAGACATATGAGAATGATTGACATTGTACTTGCTGAAAATGCCACTGCAGATGGATTCTTTAGAGATTAAAACTGCTTTAAGTGGCATTGGTTTTATTCATAAGTACTCAAAAACAAAACCCAGCTTCTCCCATATTTACTTATGCTTGCTTTAATGGTTCTTTTGAAAGTAAAGCTGGTGTTATGGCTATGCACTTGAACTGTATGTCATGGATTCTAAAAAAGTGTCTTTGTTAATTAAATTTTGTCACGATGCCTTGATGGGGGATATTTAGATTATATTACAGTACCCTAAAGCAGTGAAGATAGCTTGCCAAAATTGCAAACTGTTTTGAAATTGACTTGGCACACTCTTCAACAGATCAACAGCTTAAAATAAAAGTCATATTGGTCAAGCAATTGTACAATTGTACAAGTAAATAGTATAACTTTTTAAAATTTGATTGCACACCTTTAAATGGTAGTAATTTATTTCATTTGGAAGGTCATTACTTAATATGTTCCAAACAATACAAGAAGCCAAATCAATGTCAAAATATTCTGGCATTTGTTTTGGATGAAGTTAACCTGAAAGTTGTGATCCAGTACAAACTGGATTGAATGTTGTGAGCTGTGATGAAAGCTGCCTGTGTTGAAACAAATTCTTCTTCTCATGTTATTTGTTATGATAGACCAGACATCCACTAGTTTTGACCCAGTTTAGTACCTGGCCACCATTGTAAAAGTCCATATTGATGAATAAGATTCATTTTTATGACATTTAAGTTGCTGAGGATTCAACAAGGATTGAATAGACTTTGTTGAAACTAAATTAGTAATAAATTTTATAACAAAGACTACTTTTTAATTTAATTTAAAAAACATCTACATGACAATATTGACATACACTTTAGATGGCTGGCAAGTACAGAGTGACCTTTACAGGCAATGGACTCTTTTGAGTGATAATAATGCAAAAAGAACATGTTAGTCTCCTGGAAGTTAGGCAGACAGTGCCAAGTGAGCCTTTGAGATTTAAAATCTATTGCATTTACCATATTCAAAAAATGCTGTCACTTAATGGAATTTTCCATTCTAGATAATTCTGAGGTCAAAATTGAGGCTGTATCTTTTAACTCAAAATTCACGTAAACATGTTTACATGTTTAATAATGATTTAAATGTTTAATTGACACCCATAGTGAAATATTATGTATTATGTTGTTTATAAATTAGACTTTCTAATCAGGTACACATTGTCAGATACACATTGAACCTGATTTTGGACAAGGTCAGGTACTTCTTGCAGATGCATATAACATATCATTAAGAAAAGCCAACAAATAATAGATAAATATAAATAACAGTGTAGTGGTAAAGCTAAAAGAAAATATTTTCTTATTTTCATTTCAATATTTCATACCCCAATTGCTGCAAATAGGAGGGTTGTGTTTTCACTCCTGTCTTAGGGTGGGTCATTAAGTCTGTGCCATGTATTGTTACATGTAAATAATGAATAGGAAGTTGATCAAAAATTATTTAACACAATCAAATGTTTAAATTTAACTTTTAAAAATACTGTTGTTTTTTATATTGATTCTTCATTTTTTATATAAATGTGTATATCAGAATGGCAACATATTTAATTTATTGACTCATATCATTCTGTGTGTGTGTTCCCTTCAATAATAAACGCCTTACCATATTAAACATATATGGGCATGGACCTGATTAAATTGGTTAATTATGTAATTCCCTTGTCAGCGAAGTTGGGAGAGAATATAGTGTTTTCTTTGTTTGTTCATGTGCTTCATTGTTTGTACATCTGTTATATTGTGTTTTAGCTGTCCATTTGTAACACCTGCACTATCTTGGACATTACAAGTGTTTTATTTATACTTGTGACATTGGTAGGTAAATGTTATGTTGTTAGGATTTAACGGCATTTTTCAGCACAAGATAGGCTATACATGGCGGCCAGTATAAATGGTGGAGGAAGAACCCTGGATGACCAGGGAAGAACCACTTACCCATGGGAAGCTACTGGCAGGCTTTCTCACTTACCCATGTTAGCCGAGTCTGGACTCGAACTCACGCAGAGGTGAGATGGCAGTGATCCATAATGGTGTGTAAATGCATCTCAAGGAGTAGACTATCAAATTGTTGACTGTCCATTTTATAATTGAACAGAACTGTTCCAACAACCAGTCAAATTTCATCTTGCTTTTGGAAATTGGTACCAAATTTTTTTGTGCTGAGTGACCTTTGTACTCATTTACTCGTTCTGTTGATCATTGACTGGAAGAGCTTGTACAGTGGCCTTTCTTTCAGCAACCATTTGCACAAGTTTGATTCTTCTCATTTGTAAGGATTGCCTTAAAACTTGACAACACATTCATCTCATGGTCTGTGTTGGTTCTAAAACTGAAAATGGTACCCCATAATTAACCAGTATGGCTATTTGTGACACCCAATTTGAAAATCATGTTACATTGACTCTTGAATAGTCAAGACTATTATTGATATTTAGTTAGTTCCCCCAAAAACGGTTATGATGTGACATCCAACATGGTTGCCATGGTGGCTTTCTTGCAGATCTTATTGCTACTCTTGGATGGACATGTGTATTTTGAAACGGTATATGCATGAAACTACTTATCAGCTCTTTCGGTTGTCTTGTGTGCATCAACTGGAGCTATTCCTCTAGCTGTTATAACTTTTTCTCTATCTAGGTGTTTCCAACCATTTGTGAGAGGGAGACCATTGTTGTATTTTTTCCCCACTCACAGGGAAATTTATAAACTTGGTCAATCAATGTCTGCGTAAATTATGAAAAGTTGGCAAAGTGGATGGAAACCTTTGCTGTGCCAGATTCTTGCTCATTGGCTAAATGTTACAATTCTGCCCGAAACAAATGATTGTTATTGACATGGGGTTCTTTATAAACAATTTCTTATGGCATGGTTAGTCCTGAATGAAAATGATCTGACTAGAACTTATATTTTAAGTAAACTTCTACTGGGTACCCATTGATCTTAGTGATAGGTCAACCAGGTATTTACAGAAAAGGAAATTGAATTATGCATGTACAGAGACATGAACAGTTTTGTTGCAGGTTGATACTGGAGTGAACGGTATGCAAACATGTATTGTCTTAGTGGTTAAAGTTACCAAATCAATAGTGTCTTTTGCAAGTCTGAATTGTCTCAATGGGTGATTTGTAGTCGGTGAGTCAGAGTTGCATTTTAGAAAAATGAACAAGCCAAATGAATATTCAGGAAGAAAGGAAAATTAACAACAAAACTGTAAAAAATACTTGTATTATCGAGTGGAATATGTAACAAAAAATTAGCAACTTACAATTTGTTAAATTAAATCCACTAAAATTTACAATGCTTGACATTTTAAATCCATTTTTATGACAATTCACTTCTTGGTTATAGGATGATTTGATTTGCATTTTTCAGTAATATAATAATTCCATGTGTCTTACAAAATAAACAATGCTGAAAGTTAAAAATAACTGAAAGCTTAAAAAAAGAGGAAAATTTTAAATAACAAGGAAAGTTTCGTCCAAATTTAAAAAAAAATTCACAGTAGGCTGTAAATGTCACTACTGAATGTCATCTGGTCCAAGAATTCATCCTCATTGTTTGATAAAGTTTGGTTATCATTAGGTGACAACTTTTTAATAATGCTGTAAGAGGCAGTTTTATTTATTTATTTTATTTATTTTTTTATTTATTTATTTTTTTATTATTTTGAGAATGATCAGGTCAGATACAAACATGGATCTCCATTGTGTTGTACTTTTTGAGCAGTTTAGTATAATCACTGATGAAGAAATGTGAATTGCAAATATATTCAAATGAGCCACTTATTTACAAGTTTTATTTTTCTTTTAAATTCAAACAGTATTCCTAACTAAATCAATATGTGAGTATGGAGAGCGAGATAGAAAGTTTTATCAGCATCTTGAATACTTTTTGTGGAGAAAATCAATCTGAGGTAATCAGATAAACTGAGCTAAGGCTGTGCATTTCTGTATCACTACTTGAATCTTATATTGCAAATATTTTTAAAGTTGCAACATGTATATGATCTAGTCCTTTACTGTAGGTTTTAGACATAGTTTTGTGACATTAGCTGCAGTCAATCATTTTGATTTTTATTTTTATTTTACTTTTTAAGCTCAATTTTTTGGAATTTGTTGATGCATAATTTATTTATCTGGTACTTATTCCAATAATAATAATAATAATAATAATAATAATATAATGTTACCATATTCTGTGTCTGAATGTTTGATATGTATTTCTTTTAACCCTTTGGTTCAAACTTATCGGTTATGTGCTCAAACAAGCATTTAACCTCAAGGAAACCAAGTACTCTATTTACTAGTATCTCTATATTTAGTGTCCATAATATTATGTTCTCAGAGAATTTTACTAATGCCTTTATTTTTAATAGCAATACAAAAATAGTATATTATTTTTTGTTGTTGGTATAATATAGCTGTTAGCTGGTATCATTATCTGAGTTCATTCTATCACAATGTTTGTCTTTTCTATGATTTACTGTGTTGGTAAGAAATTATTGATCATTTGAATATTTAAATAGTTCCAGAGACGTATCCACTATTGTATTGACTTGGTTTGATGGAAGAAGATGCACTGGAGTGGAAGTATGGGAAAAAGTGGTGTTTTTTCAACTCTGAGGATATAGAGAATATGAATATTCATTTTTCCAAGCCATTTTACCAAGCAATTAGTTTGGCTAAATTTGCATAAAGTGAAATGCTAGAAGTTATTAGTTGATAGCACCATAAGGGAACAACATGTGCCCCTGTTGTGTGGTTTCATAATATTTATAAAGAATGGTTAAAATATATGTCAGATCATTTACTTCTTTAGATGATGTTATTAATTTTATAATTATAAAGATTGAAGTTCATATTTTGATGGAATCATGAAGTTGTGAAGTTTGAAAATCTATTTTGCACAGTGCATGAACTGCTTGTATTTTGTTCAGGTTGTTAATGCATAATGTTATCAACTTTCAAGCTTAATGTCTTTGGAATTTCGGTCAAATAAGACATTTTTTAAACAGAATGATTGTCCAATGTATCATTTAATTTCATCTAGATTTATGACAAAAAGGAGAAAAAACTTATCATTTACCATTATTATGTTTCATACAGTAATATTCATTAATTTCTACCTTGATAACTTTTGCACAATGGGCTGCAAAAAATACCCTTAATAATTCATAATAGTCTATCCTGTGCAGAAAAATGGCCTTAAACTACAAAGAATGAAACCAGATCCTTTCAGTCCATCACCAGAATCCTAAATCATTAGTTTCTTTTGACCTTGCTTCTAGAAACATTAACGTTTACAGCTTTATCAAAAGCTACACTCAGAATCCTAATAATTGTCTAGGATTGTCAAAAATTGCATTGAGCATGAGAAAGTACGTAGTTGCCCCTTTCTATTCGTGATTTTTGGTCTCCCGATTTGTTTCTTGTTTTTTTGTGAAATCTTTGCAGATATTTCTGAAATATAGATTATGATATTCTCACTAATATCAGTTTCGTACCTCAAAATCTTTCTTAGCTAAATGAATTATCATCTACATCTGGATGTCCATCAGTTTCGTACTGTGAGGCACCATGTTCTGTGTACTTGAGAGTCTGAAAAAAGGTGCTTTATACCAATTTACAGTTTCAGACTACAATTTATATGTTTGTTATGTTGTGTACAAAGAGCTGATGAAACTTGCAGAATAATTCTTTTCAGTGCATACAGTGACCATCTTTTGCAAAATTATGTAAACTTTGCTTACACCAGTGGCTACTCATTTCTGACCAACACATTAGGTACAGCCAAATTAGATAAGTCAATGGATTTGTTCCTGAACAGTCAGTATGGTCTGACTTCCCAGGACCTGGTTAGTGCTGTATTACTAGAAATTTGATATATACCAGATTTCGTTTTTTAAGTACTTGCTGGAGTAAATATGCAGGTGATATTTTTGTGGGTGGCAGATTGGTTTGAATTTGTATGTAAACTGTAGGAGGGACATGTAGGATACAGAAAAATGCTGAGCATACCAAATTATTTTATGTTACGTTAATTTGGTCAGACTATTTTTTGAATTATGATCTTTAGTAGCCTAGCTGGTAGAGCATCAATAATCCAGGAGTTGCAGGTTGTCATTGGCAAAGGTATCTTGATTAACACCCTATTGACCCATTAACCCATTTTTTGTTGTTTTTGGCCTGAAATGCGAGTAGGAAATCCATTTTGTGGGCTATTTCTGAATACATCCTAATACTTCAACCTTCAAAACATTTTCCATTAACCTAATGCCTATTTGTGTTAGAAACATCGTTTTTCATTGGCTCTTTCGCCTGAGCATGAGCAGAAGGGTAAAAGTTGGACTTGTTTTGTTGTTTTTTTGCTTGATGGACCCATCATTTTCGTGTTGAGATCACTCTTCATTCTAAACACCAATCTTATCCTACTTTTTGCAAAGGTTCACCTGTCCGTGTGCAATTCAGACCAGTCTGTCTTAGATCTGAGGCCAAAATGTCTCAAATCTGGACACAAAATGGGATCACAACCTTGGGCGAATTTTGGCTGGGAAAAAACTTGGGGTCCAAAAAGTGAAGTTTTTTTCCTCTGTATTTTGTAGTGCAACTAGAACATCCATATTATTTGGTATCATCTTCTATAATACCACCCACTTTATTGTGTCGCACGTGACCGTAACAGAGCTCAGAAGTAGGCTACCACCTCCTTCCCCATAAAAGTGGCGCCAGAGATTAATGGGTTAATCAGCATGGTAGTCAGATAAAATGCAGAGAGAGAGAGAGAGAGAGAGAGAGAGAGAGAGAGAGAGAGAGAGAGAGAGAGAGAGAGAGAGCTGTTAAAAGCCAGCAAACAGCAGCATCTATTTTTATACATAAAGGGGCCCAGTGTAAATCAGTAACAGGACCATCAGATCTGTTGATCAATATCTTTGTAAGACATTGTACTATAAGCAGGGCATTTCATTCAGTCACTAGAAGCAGTATTGTAGGAATACATGGGCCAGATCTGACCTTTTCTTTTATGGTAGTGAACCTCTTTAGTACCAGAGATCTCCAGGATTGGTGCAATAAGTATGTTTTCAGTTTTGGATGGACAGAAACAGTCCATTCGTTTAGTGTCCAAGTCGAAACACTATAAAAACTACATGTGCAGTCAGCACAGTACAAGGAGGAAAAACAAGAAATTGCAATAAAAATGAATTGTGCATGTGTAATTACCATATTTGCTCATGTTTAATGAAGACTGATGCACTGGCTTTTAAAGGTGTGTGCTGTTTGCCCAGATCATAAATAGAACTATGGTACAGTTGAGATTAGCTAATATTCATCTTTTCTTGACAATTTCATTTCT
The DNA here is from genome assembly GCA_016746295.1 of Potamilus streckersoni. Lineage (NCBI taxonomy): Eukaryota > Metazoa > Mollusca > Bivalvia > Unionida > Unionidae > Potamilus > Potamilus streckersoni. The sequence continues at coordinate 1,824,343 of JAEAOA010000806.1, read as the reverse complement.
GTAGCAATGTTGGGTACCAGTAATCAACCTGATCAGCCAATCAGATAGGCAACTACATTTTGTTTGGGAAGCAGTTGCAATAGATGCAAAGTGTTGTGCTGCTCCAGCAGTTTTAGATCTCTATGAGGTTTTACCTTTTCAATTGATTTCCAGTTTTGCAGTCATATCAGACACAGGTTCCATACATAATAATGTATGATAGGATAGACTGGTTCCATATGTAAAGTAACAGAACCAAGTTTTGAATTTTAATATGAAGTGCATGAGACTAAAAGAACCTCCTCTTAGACACAGCGAAAATGGTAGTTAAATGTATAACCTCACTGAGATTATCAAATGAAGTTTTAGTACATGTGGCAGTAAGGATCTACAGGAATTTACTTAGTAAATACAAAGATATGAACCTATTTCATTGGAGTAATTATGTCTTATTTATTGCTGTCCTTAAACATTGCTATATGAATGAAAGTACATGTATTGTGTATAAATGCCATATTTGCTAATGTTGAGCATATTTTAAAAGCATAGTCTCCTGGGAACTTGGGCCATGAACTTATTAATGTCTGCAATAGATATACACTTTTCCATCATTATATACTTTGACTTTTGGTCTTTCCATCTTTGGAAGGTAGGTGGTCCCATTGTATGTATGTTGACATACTGGTTGTATTTCCACTTTGCAGATTACAGATAGACATATAGTTATATAAACTGTATGCAGTTCTTGATGACAGGAGAACAAAAATAATTTCAAACAGGCTACCTGTTGATTGTGAATTTTATTAAGCATTTTAGATCAATTAATGGTGTCTCAGTTTAACTCACTTTAACCACCAGGCCCTTTGATTAGCATGGCATGGAAGTTTTGAAAACATTACCAATTTAATGTCTTGCTTAATCTTGGAAATCGCAAGAAAAATGAATTACTTTCTTGAATCAGTAGTTTACAGAATACTATGCCAGATTTCTTATTTGTTCCACAGCGCTGTATTAAGATTTTTAGTCCATCAATGTCATAGTCTGCTTGTGCAGACAAGTATTCAAAGAAGTATCTTTACTACTTAATTTAATTTATTTTTTATCGGGTTTTGTGGCAATCAAATTTAGTTTAATAACCATTCATGTCATGTATAAGAACCCAGATGTCTAATCAGTTACTTAAAACATGTTGTGACAAAAATGGTTCAGTAAACATTGTATGCTTCATGTAGCACATTTTCATCTAATCTGCAGAAGTTCTCATGCTCATTGTTCACCAAGTGTGCAATTTCATTCAAAGTTTGCATGATGCACACAACCTTACACCCTGACCTCATCTGTTTAAGTACTTGCATCAGTTAATGACTTTTGCATGAAGTTTATGTTTTTTGTGCCATTGCTTCCTGTTTGTTACACAGAGTATTAATAAGGTACATTAATTTCTGATTGGTGGTAATTGTTTAACTTGGACTGGAGTAAGCAATAACCACCAGTGAGAGTTCAGTGTAACATATTTCACCTTGTGGCACACAACAGGTGTATCTTTCAAATCAACCAAAGTAGACAAGATACAGTTCAGTGTAGAAACTTTGCATTAAAGTAGTTATTGTGTGATGAGTAAAATACTTTATTATGCATGTGGAACATGTTTGCAATGTATCCAGTATGCTGAACATGGGTTATGATAATTAGCATGGAGGGGAAGGGCAGATTACAAATCATGTCACTTTGTGGCAATTTGTCGATGGGAGCAAGTATTCTCAATAGTCTTTTCCATTTTTGCTAATAAAAATGAGTTCCTGTGACTGAAAATGCTGTTTAAGATGAAATCTAAATGTAAAGAATATAACAAGGCAAACTAATAACAATCATTCATGACTACTGAAGACTAAAATAACTTGCATAGAGTAAGTATTGTTTTGTATGGATTCTCCATTTCTTGTATTGATATGTGTATTGTTACAGCAGGTTTGAGTCTATGTATTCACAATTGGGTTAATGTTCTAATTAGCTAAATATGGCAGTACTTTTATTATTCAGAACAATTGGGGGTCCCTGGGGCTGAGTGGTCTAAAACACTTGCATTTATCGATCACTACTATCTCACCTCTGTCCATGTGAGTTAAGTCTTGCTTTAATGGCCATTGTGAGTGTGTGAAAAGGCTGCCAATAGCCTTCCATATGTAGGTGGTTCTACTTCCACCAGTTACACAGCTGCCATGTATACCCTGTCTGGTGCTGAGAAATGGTGTAAAACCCCAAAACAGCAACAACAATTCAGCACAGTCATCATGCCATGGTTCAGAGAGTATCAGTGTTTGATTCCACATATTGCTGCATTACATATGTAGCAGTGAAGGAATGAAAGGTAACTGTTTTGGCTACCTTACTTTAATTTTAACTGACTTGGGTATGAGAAGTTGGTGGTTGTTATAAACTTTTCAACTTTTTGTTACATTTGGTGTAACCTCTAAGTGGTTAGACTTGGTGAGACTTAGAATTTAATCTTTGGATACATGTGATGTATTGGTTGAGACATCTCTATTTATTGGCCACCTATAGTTTCTTCCTGACACTTCAAGGCTTGTAGCTCAAGCTAGACATGACTAAATTAAAAAAAATATTGCTATAATTGGATAAAAGTGATTCCATTCTTTTAAATAATTTAGATTTTCAAACCTGCCTTTTGTATCTTAATGCAGATACTTGTTTCCATTTCCATTCAGAGTGATATAATGCTAATCCTTTACCTTTAGATTGCAACTCTCTATATCTACATGCCTTGCTTCATCCAGTTGCATGCCACGATGCAGAATGAATCAGTTTTTTTAAGGGGTTAACTGTACAAGAAAGACCCTTTTTCCAAAAGCCAGTTCTGAGTTGATATGAATTAGTTTGCGCTTGCATCAAAATAACTTGTTTTTTAGAATAAAAATCTTCTCAACAAAACATGGTAAATCAGCTGTATGAAGTATTTGTAGTGACTGATGGATCATGGTAATTTGTTATGCAGTGAAAGCCATGATTTTTGTGCAATCCTGGCAGACTAGTTATTAGTATTACAAGTAAGATATCTGCCATTTACATGGCCCTGATGAATTATTCATAGTTGATACAGCAGATACTTCACAATGTTACATGTGCCTGATGAATTATTCATAGTTGATACAGCAGATACTTCACAATGTTACATGTGCCTGATGAATTATTCTTAGTTGACACAGCAGATACATCACAATGTTACATGTGCCTGATGAATCATTCTTAGATGATACAGCAGATATATCACAATGTTACATGTCCCTGATGAATCATTATTAGATGACACAGCAGATACATCACAATGTTGCATGTTATTTCTTGTAATAAGCATGTTATTTCTTGTAATAAAGAGGACATTGTCTGGAGTTATAAGATCAAAGGATTGTTTATTGACCCAATTTATTCCCTTTGATGTAAAAAATTTTTTTGTCAAAATATTTTTGTAAAGTTCACTTATCACAACCAGATTTCATTGATATACATGCAAGGTGTTCATCTAGCTGCAAGTATACTAAATTGCTCTTCATTATAGTCATCTTGTAAATGGATTTCAGCCATAACAGAAAACCAAAAGGTGTTCTGAATGTTCAGTCTTGCATATAAAAAAAATTTAGAAATATGAGGGATCACACTTAATCAACTTCTAAATCACCAGTACTAAAAAGGCATCAGATTAAACATTAGGAAAGCCTATCATTTCTAAGGGAAACAGTAGGACAATGTTTGCTTTGAAATAGGAAGCTATGTTTGAAAACCTCAAATAATAATTTTTAGCAATGTTTTGCTTTTTTTGGTTAGATCCAGGCAGGAGTAGTCTAAAGTGTCGCAGAAAAAAATTTGTTTACCTAATTTTGGATTGAAAACCAGTCCCTTTTTCGTTGAAGTACACAGTACCAACAGTTTGTTTTCCATTTGCTGGTATCAAACTCATTCAAGTTCATTGCTGTCACTTTTCAATGCTAATCAATGCTTACCAGTGGGAAAGCAGACTGGTCCAAGTTTGTAATTACATGTAGTAACTGGTGTTAGATGACAAACAGAATAAGTTCCAGAAAAACAGCCTTTTATATGATCAAATTTAGATCATTAAAATCATCCGCTTTTTCATTTCTGATGCAGCTGGTGGAGTAGGGGTTATATTCTGTGCAAATAGGCATTATTTACACCTGCTTGACTGAGTGAATGTACTGGTAGAGACTTTATTTCAACCTCTTTAGCCAATAGGGTGACCTCTTGGTGTGCCACAAAATTCATTGCAATCATAACTCTTGTCTTTGCAGAGCTAAAAGGTTTATCCAACACAGCTCTAAATGAACTGCTGAATGAGTATGAGCTAACAATCAAGGAGCTGTCTGAAATACTTGTGCAGGAGCTTGCACTGCGTGATGAGCTCGAATATGATAAGGAGTTGAAAAACCAGTTCATTTCTGTACTGCTAACAATCCAGAAAAGGAGGCGAGAGAGTCAGGTTGACAAGAAAAAGAGGAAGAGCAAAACTACAAGCGTCAACAACAGTAACACTAATAGCAGTAATAACAATAATAACAACAACTCACCCTCATCTGAAAATGGAGTCAGCACTGTAAGTATTTATCTAAAGTTAATACAGTGGAACCTGTCTTGAAAGACCACCCCTTTTGCCAAAATATACAATAATAAACAATAATAACAACAACTCACCCTCATCTGAAAATGGAGTCAACACTGTAAGTGTTTATCTAAAGTTAATACAGTGGAACCTGTCTTGAAAGACCACCCCTTTTGCCAAAATATACAATAATAAACAATAATAACAACAACTCACCCTCATCTGAAAATGGAGTCAACACTGTAAGTGTTTATCTAAAGTTAATACAGTGGAACCTGTCTTGAAAGACCACCCCTTTTGCCAAAATATACAATAATAAACAATAATAACAACAACTCACCCTCATCTGAAAATGGAGTCAGCACTGTAAGTGTTTATCTAAAGTTAATACAGTGGAACCTGTCTTGAAAGACCACCCCTTTTGCCAAAATATACAATAATAAACAATAATAACAACAACTCACCCTCATCTGAAAATGGAGTCAACATTGTAAGTGTTTATCTAAAGTTAATACAGTGGAACCTGTCTTGAATGACCACCCCTTTTGCCAAAATATAATGGTCTCTTATGACAGGTGGTCTCTCATAACAGGTCATAATACTATATAATCGATAAATCTGTACATGAAGAACTTGGTCTCTCAAGACAGGTGGTCTCTCATAATAGTAGTCTCTCAAGACAGGTCTTACTGTATCTTTGATTTAGTTAAGAAAAATGTATCAAGTGGAATAAAACAGGCTTCATAATTTTATTTTTATATCAACATTTGCCAAATCTTGAGGTCATTAAAGCTCTAACATGAAGGTTGAAGGTTTCAACACCAGGGGATTTGGTGAACATTTATACCTAAAAAAATAAACTTGTATGATTTATATTCTAAGACAAAATGTTTCAGTAGTGAAGATGTCAGTCTGGTATACCATTTTTTGGGTGGCTCTTGTTCCCAATCAGCTGCAGTAAAACTGTTCATGTATATGAGTTTCTCTGAGGAGGAACAACTTCAAAGATCTATCATGAAATAAGCACTTTTGCTACTTGTTAAAGATAATATCTGTTATTTCTGAAGAATAAAGCAATTGCCAGTTGTCAGTTGTTTTGCAGGTAAATAACATGAAATTGCACTAATTCTGAGCCATATTTGATTGATACACTAGCAAAAATACAGATCAATTAGTGTGGAGCAGACAGGCTGAAATCCTCATTGTGTTTATGTTACTTAAGTGAATACAGTGTATTAGGAAAAGAGTACATATTTCTCTTCTGTGTGACTGGAGAATGGAAGAGGATTGCATGTTTTTAGTCAGTATACACATGATGCTGAACAACAGCATACCAGGGCATCAATGCCACATGAAGTCTGATATTGATGCATGGATATAGTTACATTGATACAACTTGCCCAACATCCTGCAGAGACATTTTAATGTAAGCCTGGAAGTTAAATTGGCTATTGGGCTGTTGCTGAGAGAAAGACGAAAGCCAGCCAGTGTCAGAGATTTTTAAACAATATAAGCAAATTAGATGTAGAAATGTACAGTTTACATCATTGAAGTATTGCTTTTTACTTGTTCCATATAAACATCCTTTAATTGAATTGTTGCACCTTGATTGATTGCCACAGTAGCTACCTTAATGAAGGTCTTGTACATTTTCCACATCACATCATAAATCACTTAACTCACTTAATGATCTTGTTGGGCTAATAATGGTTGAATGGTTTGTACTTTGTGGTAAACTCAAGCTTGTACCATTCAGCAAAGATAGCTACCAAAATGGCAGCTTTAATTTAGTCTTGTAAAATAAGGATGCTTGAGAGTTCCTTATAAAAAATAATTATGTATCCTCTACTGTATCACTCAGTTCATGTGTGATAATTTGTATTCTGTATTGTATCACTCATTTCATCTGTGTAATATTTCTGTATCCTGTAGTTTATCACTCACTTCATCTGTGATATTTCTATATTCTGTGTCACTTAGTTCATCTGTGTGATATTTCTATATTCTGTTTTGTATTCTTCATTTCATCTGTGTGATATATCTGTATTCTGTAGTGTATCGCTCGTTTTATTTGATAGATATGTCTGTATTCCGTAGTATATCTCATTTCATCTGTGTGATATTTCTGAGTTTTGTAGTGTATCACTCAGTTGATTTGTGTTATATTTCTGTATTCTGAACTGTCACTCAGTTCATTTGTGTGTGAGTCTATAACTGTCTGCATAGTTCAAGATAACCATTTGCACACTCGTTGACCATTGCAAATGATAAACTCTAAGACATATAATCATTGTCACAATTCTATGCTGTTAATAAATTTCAGTATGAGAGGTTATGAAATTTAACTTCCAGAAAACAGTACAGTTGTTAAATTTATATTGAACATATACATGTATATAGATATTTTTTTTATTTCCTACCATAAATTAGCTAGGGACTTGAATTGTACCCCTGTCTGTTTTTCTGCCTAGTTAAGTTTTATGCCCAAGTCAATTTTTAGGAACTGTTTTGGGTTATTTGTGTTCTTTGAACAAACTTCTAGTTGTGGGTACATTGTGAGGTTCTGAGTTCAGCATATTTAGATGAATGTGAAGTGGGTAATGAAACACTTATTCTTGAATACTGTACTAGGAAAGAAAGAGGAAAGAGGAGGAAGAAAGAGTAGTACATAATACTAGGAAAGAAAAGAGTTGTTTAGAATTTCCTGTGTCAGGTTTTCCATATTAGATAGTTTTTAATATCATCAAATATGATCAGGTTTAATGAAAAATAAAAATGAATAAAATTGAGAAATTGGTGTGCACAGAGTATTGGTATGTATCGCGTATTTAACAAATGTGACGTGGTTCAGGTTATTTCATTGATAAAATGTTATATCATATTTAGACACTGGGTTCAGCCGACAAGATTATCAAACATGAAGATGAATAAAACATGATGCATATTTTGACAGTTTATTTTATTTTAATATTTTATATTTTATTTTAAAATTTTATATTTTTTTAAAAATATTTTATATTTTATTTTGACAGTTATGATGGAATGGTGGTTTAGGACACTTCAGGGATAAAATGTTACTTATGTTCAAACCTTAGATACTGCACATAAATTAAGTTGAAACATTCCCAATATTGTACAGTTTACGTAAGGCTTATTATGCTTTGAAATGGTACCAGTTAGAGCATGGAAAATGGAAACATTACTTTGCTTGCCATTTTACCTGACTGCAAAGGGTAAATAATGACATTATTTCAGATATAGACTTTTATGCTTTTGTTTAGAATCTGGATAGAGCCCATAATTTTAAAGTTATTTAAAAGCTTTTGTAGTCTTCATACAACTTATTTAGCATTAGATGATACTGCAAAAAAAACGTAATTTAATTGAGGATGGAAAAATGCATAAAATACAGTCTGTGGAAATATCCCCGTCCCCAATGTGGCTGTCAGTGTCACACCCACCCCTTGTTCTCCCAGCTAGCGATAAAACAAAATTCTTTTGACACAGTATTTCAAAGAAGCAAATGATAATACCTTTTTATTTTTATGCTAAATATCCATGAAGATATATCTCAGAGCTATCCCAGAAATTCTAAGTAATAAGATTAAACTGTATTTTGAGATGCAACATAAAGATATATGTTCGTGTAGCAGATGTACAATATGGTTTCCTACTGGGCTGCCACTTAATCACAAACCCCCCATGTCATGACATTTAGATAATTTGATCTGTCAGCCAGTTGCCAGTTTGTCTGCTAGAGATGTCTCCATGAGAGAGTGTGTTGCATACCACATTCTTTACATGTGATTTGTTTTATAAGTTGCTTATCTGTTCATGTGACTAGTTGAAATAAGTTTCTATTGTTACATGTGACAAGTCTGATTAAGTTGCCATCTTTACATGTGTCTAGCCTTTTTTTTTTCATTTTTACTATGATTAAGTCGCCTTCATTATATATGAATAGTCATATTGGGGCCCCGGAATGGTCTAAAGCTCTGTCCACGGATCATTGCCATCTCACCTCTGTCTTCGTGGGTTCAGTCTAGGATTGGCTAATGTGGATATGTGAGAAAGCTTGCCAGCAGCTTCTCGTGGGTCGGTGGTTCTTATCTGTGATTTCCCGGGGTTTCTTTCTCCACCATTAATACTGGTCGCCATGAATAACCTATCGTGTGCTGAAAAATGGCGTTAAGCCCAACAACAACAACAACAACAATAGTCATATTAAATTGCCATATATACATGTGACTTGTCTGATTAAATTGCAATCTATACATGTGACTAGTCTGATTAAATTGCCATCTTAACATGTGATTAGTCTGATTAAATTGCCATCTTTACATGTGATTAGTCTAAGTTGCCATCATTACATGTGACTAGTTTAAGTTGCCATCTTTACATGTGACTAGTCTTATGGCCATCTTTACATGTGACTAGTCTGATTAAGTTGTCTGCCATCTTTACAAGTGACTAGTCTGATTAAGTTGCCATCTTTACATGTGACTAGTCTTATGGTCATCTTTCCATGTGACTAGTCTGATTAAGTTGCCTGCCATCTTTACAAGTGACTAGTCTAATTAAGTTGCCATCCTTACATGTGAAGAGTGTTTATGTTGCCAACCTTACATTTGACTAGTCTAATTAAGTTGCCATCCTTACATGTGATGAGTCTGATTAAGTTGCCATCTTACATGCAGCGAGTCTTATTGATATGACATGTGTAGTGAACAACAAGTAATGATCATAGATACAGAAACGTGCAGACATGGAAATAGATATTCAAGATTTAGTTGGCCATTAAAATATTGACATTTGAATTACCATATATCTCATGCTTGATTAATATAAACAAGTCATAAGAAAATGAAAGCTAAGACCTTTATCATCAAATAGAAGGCCAGGCAGTGTGGGAAGAGATGGTTTAGAGAACTCTTAATGTAAATTTTAAAGGCTGACCTGAAGTTTCATCACAAGCTTTTTTTTTACATTGTTATGTGTAATGGTGTAGGGGATAATGCAATACATACTTGATGATAATATATCATACAGCTAGCAGGCATTACAATACATACATGTATACCAGCCATTCTGCATTTGGCGTAATCATTAAGATTTTTTCACCAAATTACAAAGTACAGTAATATAAAGTTGTTTTTATCATTTTTAATTATATTCTCTTTAATTCCACTATGGAAATATTCTTAAAAAGATGACTGATGCATAAGATAGTACTGGAACTAATTTTAGCTCAGTAGAACAGCAGTTTTCTGATGGACTCTTGTTTCTTTGAAACTAAATAGTTTATTGAATATATATTAAATTATGTATTTCATCCAAGTTCCCATTCAGTAGACAATGAATTCCTTGGATCATCAATTCAACCACTTTTAAGTATATTACTTTTCCATGAAAAATCTGGGAGATCAGTAAAAAAATAATAAATTATATTTAAATTTCCAGGTTTGTTTCTCTTAATTGACATGGTACGCCATCTGGAAATTCTGATTGCAAATGCCAATATTTGGCAATTGCTGGTGCCAGCATGAATGTGGAAGTTACTTGCAAATTCTTAATTATATGTATTATATGTATTTAAATGCACGAAGAAGAAATGCTGATGGATTTTTTTACTTTACCTAAGTATATACATGATGAAAAAATATAGACATAGTTTCACATTTTCAAGACATTGCTGCGATAGTGCATGGAGATTTACAAGAATTATGGATGAAATTTGAGGAAACATTACTTTGCTTGCCATTTTACCTGACTGCAAAGGGTAAACTGTAGTACTATACTAAGGTTTATATATATATATATATATATATATATATATATATATATATATATATATATATATATATATATATATATATATATATATATATATAGATTTAGTCATGAAATCATCTTCATTGCTTTGCATATAAATGCAGCAAAACAGCTATATGTGCTGGAAAGCAAGATTGTTGTATTTATGCAGGTCATTCCATCATGAGTACAGCATTCATTTTATGAAGGAGATGAGTATGGGTGATTAATAATGCTGGAAATCAACAATATTAACAGCAGAGATGCAATGTTTGAATGACATAGGTTCAGAAATGTCACTTTAATTGCATTCCGAAGAACATACCATGATAAAGGTGGTAGATCACTCTGCTAGCAAGCTAGCAGGTCTGGATCTGTGCGGTTTTTTAGAAGTAATCATTAGAACAGAACAGCATAGACCCTGATCTGCATCCACATTATGCTACAGCAGATCAGGATCTTTATCGTTTGTATTTTGACTTGTAAGGCAGTATATGTACAGTAATTACTGAGTAGAAAAGTCATTTCTTTTTCTTCTTCAAGTAATTTGTTTTTTTTTCTTCCTGTAAACATCTGAGTACTACATGGCAGAAAATTAAATGGATTACTTTTGCTGAATTAAGTAATTTCAATTAAAGTAAGCAAAAGTGAGTATTTAGTAAGTAAAATAGAACAATTTAAACTTGCAAACTCGATAACAGTAATTACAGAGTAATGTTTTATTTTTAGTGCATGACTTAAGATATAATTAAGCATATATGGATGTAAATTAGATCTATCAATTATTTCTACTTGATTACCATCTTATTCTTGTTCTCTGTCTTTGCTGGTAAACTTGGCACTATAAGAAAAATTGATTTTGACAACAAAGCTGGAGGATGTGTGATAATAAACCTGATGAGTAATGCAGTTTGATTGTCTGTTGCTTTGGGTGTTAAATATTCAGTTCTCTGTCTGAGAACTTGCACAGAAGAATTATGACTTATATTGATGTTCTTTATTCAAGTTTCAGATCATATAAAAAAAATTAATTTTCACTGTCCAAATCAGATAATCTTTTTCAAGAATATCATGTCATAAGCCATTGATCCAATGTTTGCAAAATAAATAATTGCTCTTTTTGTTCTGAGAAATTATGTGTAAATAAATGTTAGTACTTTTCCAGAATATCTTGTCATGAAAATTGTCTATTGTTACTGGTATGCCTGCACATTCTATGCCAGTCAATAATGGGTTGGGTTAACTCATTAACCCTTGGTGCCATGGGGCAGGAGGTGGTAGCCTACTTCTGAGCTCTTTAGCATCATGGTCATGAATGACACAATAAAGTCAGTGGAATTATAGAAAAGTAGACAGATGTAGCTTTATGATGATACCATAATATGGATGTTTTAGTTGCACTACAAAATACAGAGGGAAAAACATAACTTTTTGGACCAGTTTTTTTCCAGCCAAAATTCGCCAATGTCCGGATTTTAGACTTTTTTGCCTCAGATTTAAGACAGACTGGTCTGAACTGCACACATACAGATGAACCTTTGCAAAATGTGGGATCAGATGGGCATTTAGAATAAAGAGCGGTCTTGACATGCAAATAATGGGTCCAATAAGCAAAAAAAAATTAATCCAACTTTTACCCACGAACCCTTTTGCTCATGCTCAGGTGAAATATGCAAAAAATGCAAAACATATTTCTAACACAAATAGGTACTGTATTAGGTTAACCAAAAATGTCTTGGAGCTCAATGTATTAGGATATATTCAGAAATAGCTCCCAAAATGGGTTTCCTACTCACATTTCAGGCAAAAATGACAAAAAAACTCCAGGGGTTAATGAGTTAATTAGGTTACATTTTATTTCTATGCTGGAATTAGAGATAAGGGCATAAATTGTTTGTGTTAGATATGCCTGTATAGCTGAGTCATCATTTTGGTAAGAGTGACATCACACTTCTATTTCACCCATGTATTTCAAGCACTCTTCAAGTAAAAAAAAAATGGTGACTGCAAATAGAATTGATGGGCCTCAGTTCTGAAACTATTATGTCCAGTACATAGGAAAGGATGTTTATTTTGATATATTGAAAGTAAAGTTGTTTTGGCTCTCTTCACACACTATTTCTTTATTAGAAATTGTTAATATATGGCAACAGAGTATTGAAAATATGATACCCTCTTGAAGAAATGAAAAAAAATAAGATTGAATTTTTTGCCAGTCTTATTATGTCTTGTTGTTTTCAGTCCCAAAAATATCTTTAAGGAACCAACTTTGGTACTGATGCAAACTTGATGCAGTAATTGGTCCAAATCATGAATAAATTATGTTTCGAACTGAGACAGTGTGTATAATACCCTTCTAATACATTGTCCATTATATAAATATAGGAGATAATGTTTTTATAGTAAACTAAGAAATTGCTTTGTCACATCAAGCTCCTAATTTCTTAATGGTATTCACATTTACAGTAATATGTTTTGGTATCCAGCCACCTTTTTATATGGACAATTTTCTTTCTAACAAACAGTCAGTCATTGCTTAAGTCAGACCAGTGATAAGTTTATAAACCTGGAGAATATAAAAACTTGGTGAATTTTAATCTGGTCCTTCCAGGACACCAATATTTTCAAGACTGTAACTTTATTGATACATTGTCAAGTTAAAGTGATGACACCAGCAGATGTTTCTATAAGTATGTAATTACATTTTGCAAAGAAAATGTTGCAACTTACAGTTGAAGGAAGTATTTTAAGCATCTCCACTGATTTCCCAACAATTTTCACACAGTGCATGTCACTAGGCACTCATCATTAAGAGGTTATTGTTAGGACTGGTCAACCTGGTGTCAGAATAATGTGACAGGGTGGGACATGATGTTCACAGCATGATGTCCCAGTGCTAGACAACACTATAAACTACCACACATTAGACATCATAGTGATATGACTGAACATTTTTTAAAGCTATGTTAGAAATCGAAATCTCACACACACACTTGCAAGCACACACACAGATAATAGTTTATGTACATGCTTATAAGTTGAGTCAAACTAATAACAGCAAATATCCTGATCTGCCATAGCATAATGCACCTGCAGATCAGGGTCTATGTTGTTTGTTCTACTGACCACTCCAAACAAATCTCACACACACACACACACACACACACACACACACACACACACACACGCATGCAAACACACACATACACACACACACAGATAATAGTTTATGTACATGCTTATGAGTTGAGTCAAACTAATATCTGCTAATATCCTGATCTGCAATAGCATAATGCACCTGCGCGCACACAAACACACACACACACACACACACACAGATACTAGTTTACATGCTTATAAGTTGAGTCAAACTAATAACAGCAAATATCCTGATCTGCCATAGCATAATGCATCTGCAGATCAGGGTCTATGTTATTTGTTCTACTGACCACTCCTAACAAACTGCACAGATGAAGATCTGCTGGTGCATTATGTAATGACAGATCTGGATCTGTGCAGTTTACAGCTGGACTCATCTTACACATGAGTATGCATTGTGAGAATCCAATTCTTTGGTCCATTCAAGAATCTTCAGTTGATAGGCATACCTAATTTTCAGTAGTTCTCTAGAAATGGATTTATGATTTGGATGGATGATGCAAAAGATGCTTAAATTTGCAAGGATTCTTGAATCCTTTCTTTGAAATGTAAGTTTATGATATTTTTCTGCTGACGGTATTTGACCCGGTCTCTGTGAATGTCGCATGAGGAGCCAAAATATCACACACAAATTTTAATATTTTCTGGCTCTCATCATTCCACACCTCATAAGGATGTATGAAAGCTTAATAAAAAGCAAAACTTACATTAAAATCATACCTGGATTAATTAAAAGTGATATTATCAATGCCAAACCCATGTAGAAATTGAGAACTGAATGTTAAACTGCTATGTCTGGAGTTATAAAACCTTGTTTCTATATATTTATCTATAGAGCCATGTAATTAAGGGGTTGCTCTTTTCATTATATTTCATGATTTTAGTATCAAACTAATTTTCCAGACTTAAGAGGTTAAATTTTTTTCTGAATTTGTTGTTATTGTTGTTGTTGTTGTTGTTGTTGTTGTTGTTGTGTGGCTTAATGCTATTTTTCAGCACAAGGTAGGCTATACATGGTGGCCAGTATTAATGGTGAAGGAAGAAACCAGAAAATTGCCAGAAAGAACCACTGACCCACGAGAAGCTACTTGCAAGCATTCTCACATTTCCACAATTGCTGAATCTTAGACTCAAACCCACAGAGACAGAAGTGAGATGGCAGTGATCTGTAAGGACAGGCTTTAGACCACTCAGTCACAGGTGGCACTTTTGAATTTGTACCTATAAAGCAGTACAATGCCTAAAGCAAGGTACTAGTGTTTGCAAATGTTAAAATATATAATAGACTTTTTGATATTTAAGTAAATCATCATATAGGCAACCTAGACCCAGATCTGATATACATAATATGGCAACAAATCTGGGTCTGCTTTGTTCTGCTTATGATTTAATGTTAAAAGTTATGATCTTGATCTGCCAGTTTGTTATGGGTACTCATTATAAAAGCATAAATGATGTACATAACTATGCTCAGCATAACACCTCACTACTGATTGCTGACTCATTATTGATCTCTGACACTGCACTTTATAGGTTCTAAAGGCAATGCCAAATTTTGCATGCAGCTGATAATGTCCTCTATCACAGAACCTTTTTTATAACTTGATTCTGCTAAGACTGGGAAAATTTCAGTTGTCCAGGTTGTCAGATATTTTGAACATGGCTAAATGAGACTGGGAGCTGATAACTATGCTTAATTATTGAATTGGACTCTATTTCACATTTAAAAATAAGTTATTACTCTTTGAATGAAATTCAGTTTTTATTCAGTACTATATATATATATATATATATATATATATATATATATATATATATATATATATATATATATATATATATATATATATATATACACACACACAGTAGTCCCCCACTTGAATGGCCCCCCCCTCACCAGTGGCCACCTGCTCCTTACGGCCAGAATCTGAAGGCACCGACGAATTTGTGTTCAAAATTACCCCTCACGAAAGGCCACCTGACTAACGCGACCAGCCAGCGGCCAGCATATTTTTGCAAAAAACATAAAATTTACCCCTCACAAGCGGCCGCATTTTATTTTGTAATATGTATCTAGAACAATTTTTTTTTTTTCTTTTTCTAATTGTGTTAAGTAATCGGATTTCTGTTTCTCGATGTCGGGTTTTTGTTCTTCAAAAAAGTGTTCTACATGTACCACTAAGGTTAATATTATATCCTTTACACCTTACGAGAAGCCACATTTATTTCGTAAAGCTGAGATAGTATTGATGTACAATACGAAAGTCTGTGAGGAAAATGGTTTGATAGCCTTTGTGGCTTCCCTTTGCAAGACCTTGAGCTTGTTAACTTACATAATTAGCGGCTATTACGCAACAATTGTAAAGTTTATAAATCTTAACGGCCACGAGGTGCTATTCAGATCAAATCTGCGTACGTATCCAAGGCGTTTTTTACACTTAGAGTAAAAAAAAATATATAAAAACAATAGGGTATTAGACTGCAACTAATGAATCACGTGATAAGCGCTGCCTTTGAAAATATATGGCATCTTGTTTAAATGCAGAAAATAAATTGTTTCATCCTTCTGGTTGTTGCAACATTGATGATTATAACTGGACGAAGGTCAAGATCACACGGTCAGCATTGGCTAAAAATAGAAACAGTGTACTAGACAAAGACCGAAAAATCACGTGACAACACAACTTGTCGCTTCTTTACGAAGAAAGCATGTCGTCCGATCAACAAATGTGTCGTCTGCATAATTAAATCGAATACAGTTAGCAACATCATAAAAACTCATTACCAAACAGTAACATGTCATCATGTAAACAAAGATGATTTTTTCAGAAAACGTCGGTTATTATATATAGTCAACGATATCGGGTGAGGTGGGGAGGGGGACTGGTCAAACAAATATAGGTAGAAAAGACTCGAATAAAACAATTTTATGTTGAAAAGACTCGAATAAATAACATTGTAACCGATAAGTTATTCAGCAGCAGTGGGAAAATGGAGCAAATGGATAGATAATTGCGTATGTACCAAGATTCAAATGACGTTTTTGTATGGTTGTGCTATGTGCATGACAACACCAAATCGCATATCATGCTTTTGCTAAGAATAAGAACTATTAATGCATACTCAGTTGAAATAAGTCAACTATTATAGCACAAGAACCGTTTAATATTTAATGTTGCTTTTAAACGAAGATATTTAATGCTTTGAAAAATGAAGCTTTCTTACTACGTACATATACTTCTCACAAAAAATTTAGTCCCCCTCTGGAAAGGCCACCCGCCTTAAAAGGTCACTTTCCCGGTGCAGAAGGGGTGGCCGTATAAGAGGGGGACTATATATATATATATATATATATATATATATATATATATATATATATATATATATATATATATATATATACATACATGGTAGTCCCCCTCTTATATGGCCATATATACAATAGTCCCCCTCTTATACCGCCACCCCTTCTGCACAGGAAAGTGGCCTTATATATGTATGTATGTATGTATGTGTGTGTGTGTGTGTGTGTGTATGTATGTATGTATGTATGTATGTATGTATGTATGTATGTATGTATGTATGTATGTATGTATGTATGTATGTGCATGCATATACATACATACATACATACATACATACATACATACATACATACATACATACATACATACATACATACATACATACATACATACATACATACATACATACATACATACATACATACATACATACATACATACATACATACATACATACATACATACATACATACAGTCAATAGGGAAACAAGTTCACCTATCTGTGGTTAAACAATACTTTGTATGAATGCTGACACAGATTACAGCTGACAGTTGGTTAGTCTGCAGTCTTTGTACCATGCCAGTTAAATACTAAATGATTTAAGAAAGACTATGTTTAACTGCTTATTATGTAAATTGTGATTGATTTTATTCATTTTTATAAATGATTAATAAACTTTTGGCTGTTTTTTTATATATTTTTATACTAAATATGAGGGTTTTATTACCCAGAGGCACAAGAAATGGAGTTAACACAAGCCATAATCATTAACTCACAACCCATGCATTCTTCAAGAATATCTCTTGAACTTGTGAATTATATTGAATATTGAAACATTATGGTGCATCATTCATGATTTTAGAGGACTTTTGGTATTGTTACAAAAGTATCTCATTCCTCAGATGTTTCTTGTGATGGTGACTGTATTTCTGTGTGGATCATCAGATGTATTCATTGATGTAACATGCAGATCATCAGATGTATTCATTGATGTGACAGGATGTGGATCATCAGATGTATTTATTAATGTGACAGGATGTGGATCATCAGATGTATTTATTGATGTGACAGGTTGTGGATCATCATATATATTTATTAATATGGCAGGATGTGAATCATCAGATGTATTTATTGATGTGACAGGATGTGGATCATCAAATGTATTTATTTGTGTGACAATATGTGGATCATCAGATATATTTATTGATGTGACTTGTAATTTTCAGAATGAACATATTATTCAGCTGATTCTGCATTAAATGCATGTATTAAAATAACATGACTGAAAAATATTTGGCACTCTTACACAGACACAGAGGTTCTTATAATTACAATGTCTCTTGCTACATAAGCACTCAAAGAATTTTTTTTACATCTGCATAAACCTGAATAAAATGAAAACTTCACAAAAATGAAACATTTTTAGGTCCCTGGGTTTTCTGCTTTTTAGGTGATTTACTAAATCTCTCCATCCATCCATCCATCCATCCATCGTGATTTGTCTAACTTTTTACAGGGAATTTGTGTTTGTGTATGAGAGACATGTTCATGTGTACGTAATTGAAGGTTTTGCCAGTCAAAAGTTATATATTTTTAGGTATTTAATGTCAGCAAATACAAATAACAGGTATTAAACTATGCCTATAGCATCAAAGGGAGTCAATGCAGCCAACACACACGAAGCTGGTCGATTATTTAAGTATATATGTATAATCTTGTTTTTAACAGTACTGTCCATGAAGTTGTACCATCAGTTATATTCTTACAAACCGTAGTGTTAAGATGGGTAAAGTTCAAGTTAGATTCCAGTCAGCTCAGCTCAAATAATGTTATCAATCCACATTTGAACTTACAAATGATCAGCTGCCTCAGTTACTCAACACACTTAGCAAGCAATGTCAATATTTTTGTGTTCAGAATCCTTAAAAATGTGAAAATTTGACCATGTGCCTGTGTGTCTTTGTGTGCACATGCATGTGTGTGCATGCATGTTTTCAGCTGTTCACGCCATCTAGTCAGTTGAACCTAAGGATAAAAAATTTTTCTTATCATCGTGTGAAGCTTTTTTCCAGAGCTTGGCCAGGGTTTTCTTGGCATAATTGTGAACCACCAGAGGGAAAAATAGGTTTATGGTGTTTGACTCATCTTGCACAATAACTTGATTGTTAATAGGGTTACCAGATCTAGTTACATTTTAGTTGCCTGACATAATTTAAATTGAAAGCATTAAAATTTCATGTAACTGGGGTAGCATATACATGCCTTGAAGAAATACTGTAGGAAAAATGGGTCAAAGTGACATTCTTTTCATGCATAATGGAGTTAATTCTTTGTGAAACCCAGCAGAAAGTTTTGTACTTCTTGCAGATCTGGTTGAACATGGTATGTTCATGGAAGAAAGTCACAGTGACCTATTTTTCACACACTAATGCATTACTTTATTTTCTGCAAATCCATTTGCTAAAATTAATCCAGGAGCTAAAATATGTAGTTGTAAAGTGTAAAAGAGTGAACCCTAGACCCTACGCCAAGTCTTCCACCCATATTTCAAAATGAAGGATCAGAAATTTAGAGCAGTTGTGTATTATTCACCTGGATGAGACACAAGTTGATTACATGTTTAACATCCAGCTGATGCAGACATCATTTAATTCACTGGTTATCAGGAGCATTCAGAGTCAAGTGCCTTACCCTAGGGCACAACAATCATTGGCATGTAGGATACAAAACATTAACTTAAATAGAAGCAGTGGGCAGGGCAGGACTGATTAAAATTTGATCTTCACAGTCCTACATGAAGATTTGACAGTGACCACTTAGGTTTCATGTTCGGTGACCTTCGAATTAGCCAATGGAAATGCATCTTTTGAACATTTGCAGTGAATCAAATCATTTGTCACACATTGATTTTCTTCGGCCGTAC
This sequence comes from Potamilus streckersoni, assembly GCA_016746295.1. NCBI lineage: Eukaryota > Metazoa > Mollusca > Bivalvia > Unionida > Unionidae > Potamilus > Potamilus streckersoni. The sequence continues at coordinate 1,804,535 of JAEAOA010000806.1, read as the reverse complement.
TATTCAGTCTCTCAGGCGCAAAGGTATAAGGCTTCATCTGATTGGCTGATAAAATTGGCAGTTAAACCAGAATATGACCCCTAAGCAGATGCTGTCAGATCTTTATGTAGGACAGTGGAGATCTGATTTAAATCATATTGGGCAAGACTCGAAATTCACAGTCATAGATAATTTGCTAAAAGAAAAATGAAATATTTTACCATTACCATTAATTTTTTACTTCTTTTTTGCAGTTTTTGACAACAGTAATTCCCTACCACTCCAATCAAGGCCCACCAACATCAGAGCAGTTGCAGATCTACATAAAAAGTAAGTCATTGCAGTACAAAGTATAAAAATATAATAATATAATGTTGTATCTACAATAAAATATGTATAGAGGAAGCTTTAGGTATCACCTTAATCACTTAATTTTATTCTTCTTTACATCCTTATGTTTTATCTACAGTAGAACATGTTTATCAGGAAGATTAAGGTACCACCTTCATCACTTAATTTTATTCTTAATTCTTTACATCCTTATGTTTTATCTACAGTAAAACATGTTCATCAGGAAGCTTAAGGTACCACCTTAATCTCTTTATTTTATTCCTAATTCTTAACATCCTTGAATGAAATATATACCCATGATGCTTCATTGGAGGTACAAAACTGTAAATATGTTATTTCTGTATTTGTACAAAGAGTATATCATCTTTATAGAAGAAGCAAATTATTATAGCATGAATCTGACAAAAGCAAGATTTACTTCCAACCCAGACTGGATCAAAATTCTGAAATACGGTTGGGAACTTATAATCAACTTCTTAAAATTTAGGTGATATTTACAAGTCAGAAAATTTTCAAGCAAGTTTTATCTTGACTTTAAATTATTGTAACATAATAGAGAGACAACTCTTTGTGATTGATTGCTTAAGTGAAATTGACATTTTAGAACATGTTTAATTACAGTCTTTAGAAGCTCTAAGCACTTTACAGTATTAGTTAACACATAAAAACATACAATGACAAGATCACAAAAACAAACACCTTGAAATTACAACAAAAAAAATCATGACAATAATTGAAGATGTAAACATTATTAAGCATTTAAATCTGCTCTTATAGTCAAAATAGGTGAGTCTTATGAGTACTTTTGAATGCGATCACAGTGTTCTTGTGTCTGAGATTTATGGGCAATTTGTTCTGTGAAGCTGGGCCTTATTAAGCAAAAGAAAATTGTCCCACATAACTTTGTTTTACCAGTGAGAACAATGATAATGTGAATGTCAGAAGCTTAGCTTAAGTTTCTTGATGGGGTGTACACATGGAAAAGGTCACATAGGTATACTAGACTGGAGCCAGTTAACCATTCAGTGAATTGTAGGATAGTAAATAGATTTTTTGTTTGATTCTGGATCGAATGGATAGTAAGTGAAGGCTTTAGAGGTGGAAGGGGGGGTTGAGTTCTTTGACATAATTGCAAATGGAGCTGATGCATCTCAGCTCTAGATAAGCAGCCTGCATTTCATATGTTCATTACATGCAATGAAAGCATACTGTCAAGAGTAATACCTATGTTTTGTGCAAATTTAATGTTAGCATTGTTGGTACTTATTGTTTGAGTTAAAGGATGTGAATGAGAAAGTCTTTTTGTGTTGGTCATGATGGCATAAGTTTTATCATCATTCATCTGTAGTTTGCTAGATGTCATCCATGTCTTCACTTCGGAAATGCATCTCTATGCTTTGAATGAAAACTGAACCAAGAACAGAGCCTTTTGGAACACCAAAACATTCAACTGGGCTGGAATATTTTCCATTTGCAGACACAATTTGTGTCCTGTTGACTAAGAAGGGTCCAAGATCAAGCTTATGCACTTGCTCATAATGTCCAAGTTCCTGTATACATGTGAGACACGGATCCTGACAGCACAACTTGAAAAAAAGACAAGCTTAAAGATGAGATGTAATTGAAAATCTCATACTTACATCATGTCTGTAATGCAGATTGTATTCCAATTGGACCATATAAAAATTTGCTTCCCACTGTAAACTAAGATGGTATGTTTATTTCTCTCACTTTACTAGCCTGTCGAAGACAATCGTACAGAGTTCAGGGCTGGGAAAACAACATCAAAGACTGGAAGATATAGACTTTGCAATGTCAAAAAGAGCAATGTAGAACAGGGCAAAATGGAGATATTGTCACAAAGTCTTCATTGGTACCCATAAAACCAATCATGTTAAGGAGAAATGGAAGAAAAAAAATGAAAGCAATATTTTGTATGAGGAAATACTGTATGAATTTTAAATAATAAAAAATATATAAAGTGCATAATCACTTCTTTAACTTTTCAGTTTTGCAAGCAATAAATGAAGACAGTCCCACAGTTCCAACACTACTTACAGACTACATTCTGAAGGGTAAGTCTCAAAATATAGCCAAGTTAAAATCATGTAAATCTTCGGTTTCTTTAAATTAGGAAAAAACTTCCTGTTAAGATTATTTGCAGTGAGGGCATACTTAATATGTATCAGTATCCGATATCTTGGTCTTTATCAGGGTCATGTATTCTTAAAATATTTTGATCGTTAAGAGATAATCAGAAAATTTTGACAGTAGTGAAAATAATGGTAGAATCATAGAACTTGTAGCAGTGTTATGACTTTGGTCCCATTGCTATCATGTTTAATGCCAGTGCATCATATTTAATTTTGGAACATAAAATATGAAAGCGTTGAATTGGATGTTGCATCATGACTGCAATCATCATTATCATCATAGTTCAGTGAGATCAGCTCAAAATATAAAGGTTAATGTCAAATAATCTATCCTGTTTGGTTAAGGCCTCAGTACATTAAATAGATGTTTGGGTTTACAATTATGATTCTTATACGAAACTTATTATGCTGATAAGTTCTTCAAACAGTTACTAAGCAGGATTCTAATGGAAGAAACCTTGTTTAAATTGGTAAGGGCAGATTTGAATGAATCATACTTTTGGGAATAATTTCATGGCAAAAATTATTTTCTTTACAGTTTTGTGCCCTACATAATTGGTTACCCAGTGGCTGTTGAACTCGGGATGCCACAGAGATTGAAGAGGAGGCGGTGTTAGCTACATTTTAAATATTTTGTACCTCTTTAATATGGACATTTGCTATAATGCATGCTTGTGTGATAATGTAAGTTGCAGTTGTGCCTCTTGCAGTTAATTTTTTTTCTTCAAGATCCTCTGATGCAAATGGACATTTGCAGTGATTTTTTTTAAAAGTATCCTATGTATATACATTCACTGGTCTTGAATGTTCATATGAGTTATATTCTACAACTGTGATCAGTTTGACATAATTAACATGTGCACAAATTGAGCTATGATCATACATAGTTGTATTGTCTTAGTTTACAGAAATTCCAGAAATGGAAAAAGTGCAGCCCAGGGTTCCCTACCTGGTCAGAAAGTGAAATTTTTTGGAAACAGAAAGCTCTAAAATATTGTACTTGTTTCTAATTTATGCAAGAAAATTCAAACATTTTATTATCAGTCTTACTTGCTATGGGCCTTCTTTACAGGAAATGTATAACCTCATGAATGAGTAGCAATCACCCTAGTGACTTTTATTGTAGATGCTCAGGACAATGTTTGTTAATAGCAGTAATACATTACCTGCTTCCATTGTATTTCTTTCCTTTTCTGAGTTCATAGTCCCACTTTGAAGCTATTTCCTCCTCCAGTTGGTTTTGGAAGGACAGAATTGAAAAATTTCTGGCCAAGAATCCGCTACCTTCAGTAAGCTAAGCTCCACTACCTACTGATGTCCCCAGTTTCAGCTGTATATGTTCTGAGGATTAATTGACTTATTCTCTAGGGGGAAAAAAAAGAGGGTCAGAAATTTTTCATCTTATTGATTATTTTCCTCTGATATTTCTGTGGACTGTGTCCAGGTGGATTTTCCTAACTATCGAGAGCTTATAAGTTTTTCATTTACTTGGGCCTTTCTTCAAACCTGCCAACCATTATGATTTTGTCACAAGTCTAATAAAATTGACCCTTAAATTGTGAACTTGTGGAATAAAAGAAAGAACTGAAGAAATTAGATTAATTAGGTGAAATCTGGATAATTAGCTGATATATGTTTGATTTGCATATGGGTTTCATATTAGATTTTATGGAATTATGCAACCAGACTAACTTTGCAGTAGTATCTCAGATGCTTTGAACTGCAACATTTTTATATATAAAGCATCTTCTTAAACTATTTATTATAGAAAATTTTAAAATGGCATCCAACAAGTGATAGACGTTGAATGAAAGGAAAACATGCTTCTTAAAAAGTGCTAATAATCAATATTGATTGATTAAAAGGAATATTAAGATTCTTGTGAATAAAAGCTGGAAGAGAGACATTTATGCTTATTTGACATCAAATCAATTTTTAGCATGTGTTGTGGCAAAGGATATGATTGCAATCATTATGTTAAATTAAACAAATTTCCAAGAGTGAGAGAGAGAGAGAGAGAGAGAGAGAGAGAGAGAGAGAGAGAGAGAGAGAGAGAGAGAGAGAGAGTTGAACATAATGTTTATCATTGCTGCATAATTTTTGAATACCAAACATATTTTTCAATACATGTGATTTTGTTACATCTTACTGAAAGCTGGTCATACCAACAGAAAAATAAATTGCCTTACTGAAGCAGTCTTTTTAGAATTGGCAGGTCTGTTTCTTTCATGGGAATTAAGGCCAATGAAGTCCAGGTTATTGTTTCATCATGCTCTTTGGATAAAGTTGTGAGAGCTGATTTAAGATGTTGTTACACTACTTTTGTCTCTTTTTACCTTTGTTCCTTGGTATATCAGAGTGAAGACCTCTTTTTCATTCTGCCCTATAGTAGCAGCACAACACATGGCACAACCTTAAACCAACAAAAAATGGATAATACTCCTATTGCAAGGGTGGGCACATCATTTTTCTCTTTTATATTTGAATGAAACTTAATCATATCATACTTCTTTGGCCAGTAGCTAACTTCATTCAGTAAACTAGCTTGGGGTGTGCTTATCTAGTCAATCTAATTACAGATAGTTATCTTTTTACTTCTTGTATGGGTACTATAGAGACAACTTTATGATACCAAGGGTTAAAAAAAAAAGTGTCAGCTGAGACTGAACACTGGTTAATGAAAAAAATTATTTTTGTTAAAAAAACAGAAGGTCAGATAAAGTGTTTATGCATAAATAATGGTTTGATGGACTCTTACACATTTAAACATAAAACAATTTTTCCACAGCTTGTGGATTTGCATAAATATCAGTCAAACTGAAGCATTAATAAAGTTTTAGTAAGTTTAATGTTCATTTAAATGCTGTAGTGCTTGATCATCCACCATTTTCAGCCTTTCCAAGTGCAGTACATGGAACGTTTTTAAAAATAGATCAAGCAAGTTTCACACTGTACAAATGCGGTGTCTGCTGATGCTTGATTTTCAGAATGATGTTTGGCTGTTATCTTTGATGCTGCTATGTCAATGATTGCATCATATATGATGCTGTGTATCAGTGATTGCATCCTACATGATACTTTGTGTCAATGATTGCATCCTACATGATACTTTGTGTTAATGATTGCATCCTACATAATGCTGCTATATCGTTGATTGTTACATAGTACTTGATGCTGCTGTATCAGTGATTGTGTCATAATACTTGATGTTGCTTGGTCAGTGATTGCATCATAATACTTGATGCCTCTGTGTCAGTGATTGTGTCATAATACTTGATGCCTCTGTGTCAGTGATTGTGTCATAATACTTGATGCCTCTGTGTCAGTGATTGTGTCATAATACTTGATGCCTCTGTGTCAGTGATTGTGTCATAATACTTGATGCCTCTGTGTCAGTGATTGTGTCATAATACTTGATGCCTCTGTGTCAGTGATTGTGTCATAATACTTGATGCCTCTGTGTCAGTGATTGTGTCATAATACTTGATGCCTCTGTGTCAGTGATTGTGTCATAATACTTGATGCCTGTGTCAGTGATTGTGTCATAATACTTGATGCCTCTGTGTCAGTGATTGTGTCATAATACTTGATGCCTCTGTGTCAGTGATTGTGTCATAATACTTGATGCCTCTGTGTCAGTGATTGCATCATAATACTTGATGCCTCTGTGTCAGTGATTGTGTCATAATACTTGATGCCTCTGTGTCAGTGATTGTGTCATAATACTTGATGCCTCTGTGTCAGTGATTGTGTCATAATACTTGATGCCTCTGTGTCAGTGATTGTGTCATAATACTTGATGCCTCTGTGTCAGTGATTGTGTCATAATACTTGATGCCTCTGTGTCAGTGATTGTGTCATAATACATAATGCTGCTGTGCTAGTGATTGTAATCAACAATTGCAAGTTTTACCTTTATTTAGTATAATAATGTTTGGGAAATGTACATGGTCTACTCTTTTCTTTATAATGTGTCCCCCTCCACTCATGTTTGAATAAATTACCACTTCTGAAAACCTCTGGAAATCCTGTAGAAATCGCTGCATGAACTGGAGATAATTTCTGTTGGCAAGTAACAGACATGTTCCATTGAATTCCTTTTATTCTTTCTCAAGTCTTACATAGCTGTTCATGGCCAGATTTCAATGAAGTTTCAAGCTACAGTTAAAAGTATAAACTTCTCTAGAAAATTTAGTGTGTCAGGGTTTAATGATTTGATCAGACATTCAAGATATGTCATTGAAGCCACTTTAAAATGCTCTATTGAAGTCATTGGAATGATTACTGATTATAGAATGTTCTATTGAAGTCATTGAAATGATCACTGATTTTAGAATGTTTTATTGAAGTCATTGGAATGAACACTGATTTTAGAATGTTTTATTGAAGTCATTGGAATGAACTGATTATAGAATGCTTTATTGAAGTCATTGGAATGAACACTGATTTTAGAATGCTCTATTGAAGTCATTGGAATGAACACTGATTTTAGAATGTTCTATTGGAGTCATTGGAATGATCACTGATTTTAGAATGCTCTATTGAAGTCATTGGAATGAACTGATTATAGAATGCTTTATTGAAGTCATTGGAATGAACACTGATTTTAGAATGCTCTATTGAAGTCATTGGAATGATTACTGATTTTTTAATGCTCTATTGTAGTCATTAGAATGATTACTGATTTTAGAATGTTCTATTGCAGTCATTGGAATGATAACTGATTTTCGAATGCTCTATTGAAGTCATTGGAATGATCACTGATTTTTTAATGCTCTGTTAAAGTCATTGGAAGGATCACTGATTTTAGAATGTTCTATTGCAATCATTGGAATGATCACCGATTTTTTAATGCTCTATTGCAGTCATTGGAATGATCACTGATTCAGAGTAAAGCCATTGCATGTAAAGCCTGCAAATTTGTTAAAATGGACTTTTTACAGGTTAAATAAAGCATTTGTAATTATTTATATAAGACATGACCTAGCATCCATCAACTTCTGCAAACTGTGTTTTGGGCACAGCTAAATATAGATGAACTGTAGTAGATATAATCACATGCAAACTTTGTGAGGTTCTTTCAAGCTGTTGATATCAGTACTAGGATGACTAGCTAAATGAATATGGGTTAATTATGGCCAGTGTTAATTATGAGTTTATTATGGCCTGAGTTAATTATGGCCAGTGTTAATTATGGGTCAATTATGGCCAGGTTGTTGTTGTTGGGCTTAATGCCATTTTTCAGCACACAATAGGCTATTAATGGCAGCCAATATTAATGGAGGAGGAAGAAACCGGGAAATCACCAACCCACGAGAAGCTACTGGCAAGCTTTCTCACATATCCACATTCGCCGAATCCTAGACTCGAACTCACACAGACAGGGGTGAGATGGCAGTGATCCGTAATGGACAGTGCTTTAGATAACTCCGGGCCAGGTCCTTGGTATGCAAATCTTTGACACTTATCAGTAAACAGTTCCTGCAGCACATAACTTCCATCATAAAGATGGACTTTTCAATATAAGCTTGCTGGAAAGTATGGGGCTACTGTCATACACATATCTGGTACAGAATTAGATTGAAAATAGATTGTTATGTTTGTGTAAGAATTACTGTTCATAATATTAATTTCTCTATATTTGTTATTTATCACTGTGTCCATCATTAGTAATAATGTAATCTTTGTATGTTCATCATTTCTAGGTTAGCTTGATGTTTTGAATGAATGTGTTTTGCCACGTTTTACATTTAAAACTTGTGACCAAGAGTGACAAATTTCCATCTAATGCATTTATTGTTTCAAAAGCATTTAATTATTGTGAAGTTGCTAATACATCCAGTATTGTTATGGCAGTTGCCTAAAATGAAATAAAGTTTTTTTATGGATCAGTTTGCATTGTGACGCACAGAAGTAAGCTGTGCATTCTGCCCCTATAGTTTATAATCTTATTGATGCATAATGTTTGAAATAGATCATACAGAAATCCATTCTAGGCTTGAATAGTGTGTCACGTATCTGTGAGTAGTTTAAGTCAAAATTAGAATGGATAGGATTATTAATACTAACTGAAAAAAATGAGTATCATGGAACCTGTGGTTTTAACTGTACAAAGTATTTATTGTTATTTGCTTCATTGTATGAACTATATAAATAATCAAACTGGTTAGAGTTATTATTTGTTCCAAACAGGAATTGAACCCATGTTGTGAATCCATCCATCATCTATTTCTTGTGCACCAGTGCACTGATCTATATATATATATATATATATATATATATATATATATATATATATATATATATATATATATATATATATATTTTTTTATATATATATATATATATATATATATATATATATATATATATATATATATATATATATATATATGTGGGTCCATCTGTTTGGTTGGAGTTTTCCAGTTTAGAGAAAAGAGTTCCATTGTTAGGTTACTAAATATTCATTTCTTTGAAAGAAATGAATCTTTCTTTAATTAACATTTTGCATTATCATGTGTAGTTTGTCTCCAGAAGACAATCATGCGCTGTTCCTGTAGGATAGAAAGTAAAGTAATTATATGTACATTTTGCCTTCTATGGCTCATGTACATGGTGCCATAAAGAGCTTTTCAACTAGTTAGTATAATTATGTAATCCTGCTCCCAATGTTGAATGTATACACATAAAATAACATTAATTTTTTTGTAGATATCATTATTTGTTTATAGTATTACTGTTGTATGAGCCTTTATGTGAGCTCTGTGTTATTTATATGAAGAAATTGCAAGTTTTAATGATATACATCTAAGCAATGCTAAGGACCTTTGTCTTGTTCATGTATAACTTTCACATTTGTAAATATTACTATATATTGGGAAATTTCTGTGTTGATTTTTGTGACTTTTGTAAACAGGTTAAGAGGTTTCAAAACATTAATTCTGTGGAAATTCACATTACAGTAAAATATGTTTATCATAAAACTCAAGGGAATAACAAAATGCTTCTTTATACCTTGTGTATGTTTTACATGCAAAGTTAATTGGTGGTGCAGGTGCTCAGATTTCAGGATAGTCAGTAGATATGTTGACACATGGTGTCATAATGCCATTGCTGTAAATCATTCTTGTGATACACAAATAATTACTATACAAATGCACATGACACAATGTTGAAAATGACCTGAAATCATGTTTGGTAGCATCTTCAGGTTACTTGGTGGTAAATTTTCACACAAAAGCTTTAGAATATGTTGAATATTCTTAATTTTTGATAGTTGATCATAACAAAACAAATAAAAAAAACTCTAAATCAGTGGACGCCTCCATGTATATGACACTGCTAATAAAGGCAACTATCTATTCATTTTTCTCATGATTTAGCTCATAGTGTAGTTGTGCTTTTTGATTTTTTGAGATTTTTTCATAATACTGTAAAGTTTTCGGTGTTTAGCTGACCTTGTCTTAAGACCAAGTGACCTTTGGTATGGTTCTTTGTTGTGCAATAGAAAATCCTTTAAAATACTTCCTCTCCAAAACTACAGTACAGTTTTTCTTTTGTTTCTTAGATATGACAGCATCCTGAAGACCATTCAAGTTGTTATGATCAACACTTATCCATGGTATGATATGGTTTCTACAGCAAATATTAGGGAAGCATTTCCATTATTCATCGGCAATGGCTATTAAAAATTTCCTCTCCACAACTTCTGATCAATTTGAAACAACTTGGCAAAGAGCGTCCTTGCATAAAGACCTTTCAGGATTGTACAGATGATTCAGATCTGCCATAAAATATGGCAACATATTACGGAAATCTTTAAATGACTTCTTGAATATTCAGTATCTAGAACTGAATGAAATGTTGCAGAAAATATCCTGTTATGAAGACCTTTCAAATTTGTAACAAAATAATCTATTCTCAGATACGACCACCATTACTAAAAAGTTTTTGTATTAGATGTCCACCATCACTTTAGAGTTGGCACTCCTAAAAAGAAATAGTTTATCTCGAGTATTTACCGTAACAATTTTCCAACTTCACTTGACTGCTTTTATTTGGTCACATACGAAGATGTTTATCCACTGTAAGTTTTAGACACCTGTTTGAAGAGAATAATTTTGTGGTACCTCGAGTTCTTTTGTATTGCTAATCAATATCTCAGCATGGGTTTATATTTCATTCTCATATCATCAGGTAAGCATTGGACAAGTTGGCATCAGTATCGGTCTTTAAAGATTATTCCTGGTTTAATATGAAATTTCCTTGCAAGCACAGAAATGCTGCATTCAGAACACACCAATCTGCATGTTATAACTGAATTTCATTATGTTCAGCTTGCTTTATCTTCATTGTGTTACATAAATGAAAGAAATAATGGTATTATAATTGAGTTCTTGTGATAAGTAGATTGTACTGTATGAAAGTTATTATTCTGTCTTTCAAAGAATATTGAAAGATAGCAAAATTTTAGATACATGGATTTACTCAATAATTGGAAAATCATGAGATGTAGACAATGCAGAAAGTTCCCAACATGTTAATTTATAGGGTATAAATAAATATTTGAAAATTACTCCTTATGATATTGCAGCATGCATTTCTCTTGTAGTTATGACAAAGAAAATTGCAGGAATACAATCTTACAGTTGATTTCTAATTTCAGGAGGTTTTGCAAATTTTGCAAATAATTACTGTTTCTTCTAGCCATGATCAGATTAGGTTATGTTGAATGATTCAATAAACTCATGTAAAATAATGTACAGAACACATATTTATATGGCCAGTGTTTTTGTTAAAGCTTTGCAATCAAACTGTAATTTTTAAACACTATTTTTCATTTAGTTTTCTCATTGTTTCTCTAATAATTTTTACTTACATTGTATCATGTCAAATTTGTGACATGTTTGCTTCATTTTAGAAAATCATTGTACTTTTACTGTTTTGATTTTAATCAATCATATCAAAATACAAGCTCAGAATCAAATTAGAAATCCACTCTATATATAGACAGATATTTAATAACACGTTATACTTCTGACAGTATAATTGTTGTATAGGATTGAAATCGGATGACTTGTCAATTTATTTTTAAATTAAACATTTAGGGATTGAAGGTTTATTTATATAAATCCAGACAATATCAAAGTTACTCATGGCTCAGTATGATTGATACCAATAAAATCAAATACCTATGGTGTTATGACAGATTTAATATGATTGTGTGAAGTGGGTATTTTTTATGCTCTATGTTTATGGTTCTTTTAAGGAGCATCTCATCTTTGTATGTTATGAATGTTTTTTAACTTTATTTTGGGAAAACCATTTACTGCTACATAAGGCAAGATTTTTGGAAGGGTAAGAAGCATTAAGTATTCAAGTTTACCTATTTTTAATGTTTTACATTTTATGGCGTAGAATATTTTTTTTGTTACTATATTATTTGGAGTTCCTGTGTAGATGATATAGTAGAACATTATACATTACTTTAGTGAATATGATTTTACATAAATATTTTATATTTTAGTTAGTATCAAACGCTTTCGCCTCTCCAACTAAAAATGTTTGAATTAGCGATCATTTACACTGAATATCGGCCAGCATTGATCATCAAATCGAATTATATTAAAAATGGGTATTTGTTTGTAGGGGTGTTCCATGTAATTACATAAGCACGTAATCAGAGAGAGTTTCAGAAAAAAACTTAATTCTTACAAAATGAATCGGAACATCTTAAACTGTACCTTGATGTTGGAGTTGAGGTAGGACTTTTCATAGAGCAATGAACGGTTGCAGCCTCATCTGTCATGGAAAAGGCCTTAAGGTCCTATTTCCTTTGCATGATATAGCCATTATTGTGTAAAACATGCAGTTACCCTCCATAAACATACCTTAATTTGCATAAAAAAGTTTTAATAAATACAGTAGGTCACAAAATATTGAGAGAAGAAAGCCCAACTTGGGGCCATGCAAATCAGTTCAAGTGATTCCTAGTTCAAGTAAAGATCATTTAATATAATTACAAACATTCTGTCTGATCTTAACCCAAACTTAAGTGATCCACTGTGTTTAAACTATTGAGATGTTGTTGTTAGTGTTATTTCTACTGATGTGATTTTTTTAAACTAAGGGACTCGTGCATCTTTTTTTAACTCATAAATATAATTAAGCTTCTTGTCTTTCCAGATTTTTTTATGGGATAAATTAAAGTGAGCAGAATACAGTAATCTTGTGTAGAACAAAAGTTTAAATGCGAACAAAATTTACATGTAGTTTATGAAATTTGTTGTATAGTGAAGTTAACAAAATCTGTTTAAAAATAATAATAATAATAATAATAATATTATTAATAAAAATAATCATCATCATCATCAACATCGGTGCATCATGAATGTTTGAACGGTGAACCAGCATAAAGAAGTCGCCAGTGTACAATTACCAGTTTGGCCTTTTCCCATGGTTGACTAATGTGGGTTTGTGTGATTCAGATTTTTAATGTATCTTTAACAATTTTTAAGTCATATCATTATGATGTCTGCAGTGTGACATTTTATAGCTATGTCTAGCACTGGGGCAACATGCCACAGACATGTAACATGATGTCCCATCCAGTCTCATTATCTTGACACCAGGCTGACCAGTCCTACCAATAATGTCTTAATGCTGAGCACCATTTTTGAAAATCGGTGGTATGGCTCGGCCAGGGTTTGAACCCTCATCTAAGGCAGATGCTCCGCCTGGTTGACTGATGACAGGTTAGACTGTTATTTGAATTTAGATGTGGTATATATAAATTTAATGGTTGTGCAAAACAGTCATACATCTTGTTCATGAATTACGGAAGGGGGAGCAGGCTACTGCTGTTTCTGTAAAATGCTTGCTGTTCTCGGAGACTTAACATTTGTTTAGAAACAATGAAATCCATGAAAAGCTGTGACCCACTAAAAACAGTAAATTTACAGTAATTGCAATAAAGTTTTGATAATTTGGCTTCCATTAATTTAATTATCACTTGAATACAGTGACATGAAAAGTTAATGACAGTCCAATAATGTTTTTATCTTCTATATTTACTACATATGAAGGCAGATCTAAGTCTATGCCGTTTCCTTGAAATCGGGAGTAACAAATGGACAAGAACTTGATCTGTTGGGATGTTTGAGGACAATAGATAATGGTCTATGCTTTTAATTTAAAACCATGTGTAGAAACAAATATTCTAGACCTTGATATGCCAGCACATTATGGGACAACAGATCAGGTTCTGTGTTATTTATTTTAAATCACAAGTGGTCAACAGGTCATGACCTATTCTATTTGCATTTAAATGTGCTGTAAATGATGAAATATAGTCAACTTTTGGGTTCAGATTAGCAAGACTTGATTATATCTTGTTCCTGAATTAATGATTATATTGAAATTTCATAGATGTCACACCATTAAGTATGCCTAATTTGTCTGCATAATGGTTTTACATAATACAGTTGAATTAAGATCAAGATCATTATGAGAAAGATTATGTTGAACAGGATGAGAAACTGAGAATATCATTTAAAAAAAAATAGATTTCAACATATTGAAGCTTATGTAATTTAAGTGGAACATTTTATACTAATACCAGTTGATTTTTTTTTTAAATTTCAAAATTTCTTTGAGACAGGGTCTGTTCTTCAACATTCATGATAATTTTAGTCAATTGTAATATCTTTTCTTGAAACAGAATTATTGAGATTTCTTATTTTTTGTTTTCTTTTTTTTGTATGAGTCTATATATGCATGTTGATTTTTCTTTTTTTGTACTTGATATATAATTTAACTTTTCAGCCACATACATCAAGTATTAGATCACCCTAACAGTTGAATTGCACTCTTGATTTTTTTAAAACACCTACACATTTTTCAAATACACCTGATTGTTCATTTTTATTTTTTACTGTAATTAGATCAATAAATCATTTCTCCATCAATAATACTCAGTTGTTTAATTGCAGTCTTTGTAATAAATGTGCTTTTGCTTGCACCAACGTTAATAATTTTATTCAAATCAATTTTTATACATCTATCAGTCTAAACATCCACCATTCTGTGCATACATATTTTGTTTGTGCACAATAATAGAAGTTTTCCACTATCTTCAGTTACCAAAATTTATGGAAGGCTTGCAATTGGGATAAAGCCTAAAGAAAATATCACTGTGGCTTAAAGAACACAAGCAGTTTATGTACAAGAACATTAATTATACATTACAGACCAAGGTCAAACTTTATGGATAGTTTGCACATGTGGTATGAAAGCCTTGTGATTTGGGGGTGAAAAGGTCAAAGATCAAGGTCAAAATAACCAAAAAAATGGTTTCTGCACAAAATTTCAGTTCTCTACATTTACCTTCACCGAGGTTTGTACATGACTTGCACATTTGGTTAAAAAATGGTGTGGATGGCTTGCACTTAAGTAATAAAGAAGTAATAAAGAAGCCTATAGGTTCTTGGGCCTAAAGGTAAAATGTCATCGTAAGTATAAGAATGAAATATTAGTTTCTGTACTGCATAAAAACTGCATATCTTGACCAAATGTCCTGGACATTGACCAATAATCTCCAGGGTCAACCATGCCCCACAATCCGTACCTACATAGAATACACACAGGACTTGTAAATGCAGTATGAGTATATAAGGTGTTGTTCAGGGTAATCTTACTTTTCTTGTCCAATCATAGTACAGCCGATACTTGAGAGTGGACATGCATAATAAACATCATCCCGTTTAGGGATGTATATTTTTATAAAATCAACTATACAACTGTGCAGCTCAAAATGACAATATTATTATATTATGATGTCATCAAGATGATGTAACTTGTTATCTAAGTATATCATAGTACTATGAACATCTTGGGGAGATTGGACCCAAAATTACAAGTTTGTGACTTCTGATGAAAAAGGAAAAATACTGATACAAATGGAGTAAGAACAGCAACAACCCTGCGACAGAAGCTGATGTTAACAAAAAGTGTATGAGCCCTTCGGAAATATTGGTGAATGACAATCTGCCGAAAATTGGCTTTGCAGTACAAAGCGGATGTGGTTTCAAATGATGTGTCATACAGGAATAATTCACTTGCAAACTTAAGTTCTTTGTGCATTTGATAAGAGGAGAATGGTCTTCATACTCATTCAGTTTTTATTGTAAAGACTAGCTGTGACAGGGTACTTTTCATGTACAGCTATTATGTTACTAGTAGTGCTAAGACGTATACCAGCATACACACTAAAGTCATTTGGATCACTTTTGTCAAATGTGAAATTAAGTAGTGGAACATTTAACAAACAATCAGCCTTAAATTGGTTTTTCTTTTTATAGGTTCACAATCTAAATACTCAGAATTTATTTTTTTATTTACCATTTACTGAGATTGGTTCTTGATAAATATTTGTGTTTAATACTAATATTAAAATGAAAATTTAGCTAAACTCATCTGCCAACATAAGTAATTCTTAGCCCAGTGTATTTTTGGGAATGTCAACATTTGATATAAATATAAGTCATTTCGTGCAAATGTACTAAAATATGACTTCAAAGTTTTTAAATTTTCTTTTGGTACTTCTCTCTTATGAAACTGTAACAGATCTTCAAGTTGACAAGTCTGGTTACACTTCCAATAAAATTGTTATTTACCAATTTGTTTTTAGTAACTGTATCAAAGACCATGCTCTTGTTGATGTGTATTAATGGTGTATGCTAAACAAGGTGTCAAGAGCTCAGGGGCATGGCTTTGACACTTTATTCTTTTTTAGAAATAGTTGCTGAATTTGGACACTGAAATGCAGCAGTGGGTTTTGTGGCCCAACTTTTTATTAGTTTTGCCTGTTGTATTTTAACAATGTGAGAGTACAATCTGGTCATTGTCACTTGTAGATGTTAGACAAGATTCTTTGGAGATTGCCTTTCTATGCTGTCAGTTATTAAGTAACCTTGTAAAAGTTGTGAGTTGCTATCCTTTTTATTTCATATTATGATGTTATTATATGATGTGTTCATGATAATAAATTAAAGAGAATATTTCTTGTCTTTTTATCCCTCTTACTAGGTGTAGGGTGAAATGGTAATATACATGGTGCAATGGTGATGTCTGTCTGTCTGTATATAAGGTGGTCTCTGCAACATAACTTTACTTTGTTGTTTTTTTTCCTCAAACCTATGGGTAGAAGCAGAAACCCATAAATTGAAGGCTGCTATGTCAAAACTCAAGGTCACTAAAGGTGTCATTTTTCTTTTTGCATGTCAAGTTTCTTGACCCAGTTTTCATCTCACTTCACAGGCTACAGGCAGCTAGCTCCCTTATCCCTGAAGGAGAGAGTTGAGATGTCAATATAACTGGAACTTAACATTGTAAGTTATTGGGTTTTTGCTTATTTACTTTCCTGGTGTTAGTCAAGCTTCATAGGGAGTACACATGGGAAAAGACATTTTGCTCTTATCATGCCTAGAAGTCCAGTGTCAAGGTCATTAGAGACATAACTGTTATTCTGGGTTCTACATGACATGTCCACTTCATATTTTACACAGCCATTACTGCTTGTTTGTTTTTATTTCAAGTTCAGTTGCATTAATTTGAGGAAGTACAGGTCCCTGTCTAGTCTCTGGTTGATTGGTCAATGGTCAAGATCACTAGACATTTCTCATACCCATTTTTTTAAAATCAGTTTCATTATTGCATTACACTTGTAGCAGCAGCTCCATATCTTTCATATGATCCTTAAATCAATCATCAGGGTCACTTGAAATTACATTAGTATTTCTACACAATACAAGGTTGTTGTTTTTTTAAAAAAAGTTATGAACATTAGCACACTGTACAACAAAGTTTTTATTAGTGCTAAACAAAGTCATCAGCTTGTCACTTCAATGTACTCCTAATACACCTCTACACTTTCTTAGTTTGATATCCGATTATTACCAGTAAATGCCAGTTTGCATTCCCGTTTTTGCTATGTTGTTAATAAACAAAAAACTTCACCCCAAGCCATTGTGCAGCTTTGAAAACCATGTCTGTCAGTAAATCTTTGATAAAGAGATGTAACCAAAATAAAAAATAACACTTGGAGCTAAATCAGAACTTTATGGAGAAGTTTTGAGTTTGGATGTAAATGTATGTATCATTGCATTGTCTTGCAGTAAATGAACACTGTTATGCAGTTGTTTCATTAGTGTTTCACATGTGTTGGCAACTCTTTGGAGGCATATTAATGTCAAGTGTGTTTTGCATTGAAAAATAATGCATAAAGAATTCTCCAGTCTGACTTTACAAGCCATCTGAGGCCTCCGTTCATCTTCTCCAATCAAAACTTTTATTATGTTCTCTCAATTCAGGTTAAACAAAGCAAACCCATTTTTTATCACCTGTGACAATCATTCCAACATCTTGGACAGCTCATTGCAAGTAGCTAGTGAATTTGACTTAAGTTAATTTTGGTTAGCCATCAACAAATGTGGGAATCCATCATGCACAAACCTTTCTGAACTTAACTGATTTTTCAATATACATGTACTAAAAGACAGCTGATGAATGCAAGTAACAAAATAAATATCTTCTACAATGTACTGAATATCTTCATCAATTGCTAGGTTCACACAATGTTGAGACTGAAAACTCATCTTCTACAGATTCCCAACCATCTTAAAGCCAATGACTTACCTTGAAATTGTAGGACAACTCAGTGAAATATTCATATAATTTCATTATTGGCCTTGACATGAGAGACAGAACAATACTGAATTTAATAATATGCTCTTTGTTCAGTAGTAGAATTGTTGTTCCTTAACATTTTTATGTCAATTTTTAAATGTGTGTCATGCACATATATATGCAGGTGTCCAGCAAGCTATATTTCATTTTAGAGATTGATAGCTTATTTTATAAATTGATGGCAAATTTTTTGATAGGCTCAAAGAAGCACAAGTTAAAGTATATCCCTGGTATTTGCATTGATGTCATCGGTTTCATACTCTACTGGCCAGTAGCAGTTTGTAATCAATTCTGGGGGCTGATAGGTCTAAGGTCAAGGTTGATGACACAAATTTATATTTATTACACACAGAATACCTTAATCTTGGGTTATCTAAGGTCCCTTTATTTTGCAAAATTCTTAATCTCAACACCAGCTTCTTGTACCCATTTGTTCAAGTTAGGCAGGTGATGTGATGTGATTATGATTTTTAACGTAGCTTTAAATATTTTTCAGTCAATCACTACAATGTCTGCAGTGTTGAAGTTTATAGTGATGTTTAGCACTTGGGGCATCATGCTACAGACATGAAGTGAAGCATGATGTCCCACCCAGTCACATTATCCTGACACCAGGCTGACCATAAGTCCTAACACTATCCTCTTAATGCTGAGCAACAAGCAAGGAAGCTGTTAGTACTATTTTTGTAAGTCTTTGGTACGACTCTACCACAAGTTAGACAGTGGCATATCCTTAATGACAAGATCAAAAGGTCAAGGTTGCTATGATAGTTTCTGGAATAACAAGAGGAGATGTTAATTTCCAAGTACTTTAAGTGATACAAGTATACTGAAATTTGTGCTTTAGGTTTCAACCAAAGACTTGTTTTTTTCATTTTGCCTGAAATTATACAAGTGGGATTGTTTAGGTGTCATAACAAGTAGCAGGTCCATAGTTAATGTGTTCACCATTAAGTAAGTTGTCAAAGAAAGCTTAGTCTTTTGGTTATATTGGAGATTATTTCAAAAGTCAAGGTAACTAAACTTAAAAGTGTGAATTTGGCAATTTCATCCTAGGTTTCTCCCAGCAATTTTTCATCAATTAAAACTTCTTAGATGGGGCCTGTGTAGCGGTGGCTCCCTAGTGATTTTGGAATTGGGTAATCAAAGGTCAAGGAACGGAAACTTATTTTGGTACCAGCACAAGCAGTCAAGAATGATAAAGCAACATTTCATCATGCCTATAACCTGGACTGTTCTTGTACACTGTTGATATAGGAAAGGAGCAAGAGGTCAAAGCTAAGAATCAGAGTTGTACAAAAGATTAACTATCCTGAAAACACAAGCTCTAAATATCTATACAAGATTCCCTCAAAGGGACTGCTATACCAGATGAATTTCAAGGAATTCAAGATCATTTCTTCCTGTTAACTGTTGTATTGAAAATCTCCAATATTTTTCAGCATCATCTTGTCAATTTAAGACAAGTAAACATCATTAGGTCTACCATCATAATGAACATTTATTCAGAGGAAGTTGTGACGATTTAGAAGTTGGTCATTGTTGCCCTTCGTTTTTTTTCCATCAAAAAATTTGAATACTTTTTTTTAATGTAATATTAAAGATTTTTAATAAGCTTATTGTCTCATTTTATCTTGCACATCTATAGCTTGTTGATAACTATTTTCTTTTGCAAAGTACAGCTTGATCAAACCAACTTTTCACAGAAAAAGTATGCACACCTTAGAGCAGATGAGGTGCTCATATAAAGTTAGTCTGGTTCCCGAACAAACTGCATCTAATATGAAACCCAGAGATGCTCCATGATTTTATCATATGGGGTGGTTTTCCCTTATTTTCACAAATAGAGGGGGTAGTAGAACAAAAGTGATGGGGACGAGGAAACATGGCTTACCAGTTTGTTCAGGAGAAAAGGATGCTTAGCTGCTGAAATCACGTGCATATGTTACCCAATCATATCACGTCTTTCTTTACAGTCATCCAATCAGGGGCCCCAAGTGGTCTAGTGGTCTAAAGCCCTGCCTGTTATGGATCACTGCCATCTCACCTCTGTCTGCGTGGGTTCAAGTCTAGTATTCAGCGAATGTGGATATGTGAGAAAGCTTGCCAGTAGCTTCTTGTGGGTCGGTGGTTCTTTCCCGGTTTCTTCCTCCACCATTAATACTGGCTGCCAGGTTTAGCCTATCGTGTGCTGAAAAATGGCATTAAACCTCATAACAACAACATCCAATCAGGATAATCAGTGTTTACATATTTCGATTTTGCAACTTGGCAACCAGTTACAAAGTCAATAAAATATGCAGTTTATGACTGTAATAGACAAAAATGTTAGAACAAAGTCATTGAAAGCTTTTATAGCAAGTACATTTTGTTCATGCTGGCCAGAAAATATTTTCCCATATTAATCCAGAACTACTCAAGTAAACAAGTATGGAATAAAAGATCTCTGAACATTTATTCAGTATCATATAATTAAAAAAAAATATAAATATTTCACTAATATTGTGAGAAGTTTGTATGATGAATTTTCATAAACATTTTACGAATATAATGATATAGAAATTTGATATACATTTTTAAGAAATCTTTTAGTGATGCATCAAAGTACTTGAATTTTTCATGAAGCAAATTCATGACATTTCAGAAACTTCAAAGATATAATAGTTCATAAAAGTTCATCATTGCCATGAACTCGAGTACATTATTCATCAAAATTCTTGAAGTGTTCATGAACTAAGGTGATGAACTGTTCATGAATTAATGAATTTGTTTTCACAGGGGTACTGTTCACTATTTACATAACACTTCATCTTTCTTCCTCATCCACTCTGTAAAACCCCTACTAAAATCAATTCTCCAGTCTTTTGTTAACATAAGCTCTGCCAAAGTTTAACTGTTTTGAATTATCATTCTACTTGCTGTGTCCTGTGCTTGATTTACTATTCAATAATGCTGTATTAGGATTTTAAATCCATTAATACCATAGCCAGAGGTAGTTTTATCAAACAAATATCTTCAATTATTCATTTCATTGATATTATTTATCAGATTTAATGCACCCTTTATGCTAAGGCTACATAGTTTCTGTAGCACATGGTCCCACTGAGCTAAATTGTGACGAAGGAAATGAAAAGTGCTCTCTGCTTTTAAACTCTTATTTTAATTCGGACTTTTTGTCTACATTTTCTACATTTCAAAATAGCGCTGAAATAAAGGGGCTGACTGGTGTGCCATGTTTTTGTCCATCCAGCATGTACACAAGATTCATATTTACCGCAATTTGTTGGTTCAAAATAACTTACTGACATCTCCATGAACACTATCCTAGCTCCAATTATCTGATAGACTTCCCAACCTTAAAAATAAGCTGCCTTCAATACTTTGATCAACCAGTATTTGCTGAATTCGTCCCTAGTTATATTACTATCGTCAACTAAATATGAACAAAGCTGGTTATCTGTGATTTTGGGTCTTCTAGATAGCCTGTATTTTAAACCCATTTATAAAACTTTTTTGAGTCAAAGTTCCTATGATGCAATGGATACCAATCAAATTTAGTTTTACAATCAAACGTCTGCTCAAAAAAAAGGATTTTTCACTAAAATAAACTTTCTTTAATCAGTTTACTGTCAACAGCTGTGCCAGATTTTTCATGTTTCTTAATGCTGTACAAGGGCTTTTAGTCCATCAACGCAATAGTCTGTAAGTTCAAAAAGAGAAAGTAAAACCAGTCTTGTGAGGACACTATGAAAGACCACCTCTCTTGAGTGACCATTTTCACCTTGCACAGATTTATTGGTTATATATTGTGATTATAATTGTTAACCTAGCGATAACAATTTTTCAGTCATAATGCTACGATGTCTGCAGTGTGGCAGTTTATAGTGACGTCTAGCACTGGGGCATCATGCTGCAGACATGAAGCATCATGACCCACCCAGTCACATTATCCTGCCACCAGGACGACCGGTCCAAACACTAACCGTTTAATGCTGAGCAGCTGATAGTACCATTTTTGTAAGTCTTTGGTATGACTTGACCAGAGATTGAACCCACAACCTGCCGCATCAGAGGCGGACACTAACCACTAGGACAATGGAGAGACTTGGTTATATAGCGTTTTGACCGGTCATGAGAGACCACCTGTCTTATTTTTTGACAAAAGGTGTGGGCTTTCAACACAGGTTCTACTGTATTGAAACGATTAACTACTTTCATTTTTCATCCGTTTTTATTGTTTATCTCAACTCTGAAATGGATAAATGACTTTATAGCATATGAAATGAAAATTGCATTCTTTTAAATTGTATAATTTGGCTCAGTATTTTGCCCTTTCTACATTAAATTTTTAAATGCCACAGAAAGGAAGACTAACCGTCATCCATTTTTATCCATCCAACATGTATATCCGAGTCATATTTAACACCATTTTCAGGCTCAAAATCACTCCCAGCTATCTCTATTACCACTTTCCCCTGCCATACCCAATATATTTAAAAAAAATTATCAGCATCATTATTAGCAAGTATTTGCCAAATGAAATTGTAATCTTAAAATGAACCATGCCAGGAATCAGAAATTTCGGGCTTTCTAGGTAGCCCGTATTTTAAGAATGCATTTTGTAAAACTTTATTGATGGACGATTCAAAGTACACCATAATGCTTACTCCAGGGCACAATGTGCCAATCAAATTTAATTTAACAACCATTAATGTCATGCTTAAAGAACTTGGATTGTAAATAGTTGCCTACATGAAAAACATTGTTAAATAAGTATTGTAGAATTAGCTTAACACATTTTCATATGCAAGACTTTCAACTAATTTGCAAAAGTGCTTGTGCATCATTGTTCTCTAAGTGCATGAATTTGTACAAATTTTGCACGATTTATGCAATCACACACTCAGCATCTGTTTAAGTACATATAATTTTTGCACAAAGTTTCTCTACAATTCAGTGTAGAAACTTCACATAAAAATTGGTTATTAAATAATGAGTAGCATGCTACACATTGGAATCCTATTCCACACTGGAATATATCCTATATATCCTGAATGTGCTGCTGGGTTAAGATAATTAGCATGAAATGCAAGTGGAAGGGGAAACAAATTACAAACCACGTTACTTTGTGTAAATTTGTAGACGGCGAGCATTGTCAATATTCCTTATTGTTTTTGCTAATTGAAACAAGTGTCAAAGACTGTAAAAGCTTTTTTAAATTTAAAAAATAAAGAGGTAATAATTACATAATCCCATTATAACTTAATGCATTAAAAATTTTGTATTGATTCTCCATCTCTTTTATTGATACATGTATCATTACAGCAAAAGTATTGATGCATCGTTTCATCCCTAAATTTTACCATTTCTACAAGCGCTTTAAGGGTGAATGGCAACATCTAGTTAAATACAGTGCAGAGTACATTTTCAAATGTGACTTTAAATTAATCTACAGTTCTCCCGCATCACCACTTTCCAAATGTGTGAATTCATACAAATTTTGTGCCTAGCCAATGCCCTGGTAACATTCCTGGAAACCTGGATCCAAATCAAAGATAGAATCCAGATTTTTCTGCAACAATCACATCTACAACATTTGCTTTTATTCTGCAAATCTGTATTGTTGTCATTTTCTCATGACTAGCAGCCAAATTGTAAGGGTTGTCAAGTCTTATTGGACGCCAATCGGCCGCTAGGTCCAACAAGACACAATTAGTCCGTTCATGGACACAATCATGTAGAATAAGCAGCATTACCAATATTGTCAAGATGGAAGCTTTAAGCACAAGTGCTACTTAAGACAGCCAGTGAGGCAGATATATTGGACATCAAAGCAGCAACAATTCACAAAACTATCCCCATGACTGTAACAATAGATGCAATAAAATGTCTTTCTTGCCATTCAAGTTTTTCACTTTGAATGCACATTTTTTGGAGATCACTCAACAAGTCTCTCTCAGAGAGATTGATGTTCTACTGACAAAATTATTTCCAACAATTACAAAATCATTTCCTTCTTACAACTGCAAGTGTTGAAACCATCTCCGATATCTATGACAAACAAGACATTACAAGAAAACGAGACATCACAAGAAATCTCAGACTTACCATTTTTGAGTAGTAATGACAAGATTTTCACTATGGCCATCTCAGTACCATACTGGTTATCAGATTTGCACTATCTCCATTTAGTATCAACTATATATCACAAGTCTTTTGGTGTGGTGAAAGTACAATATGACAAGCCATGTAGAAATAATATTTCCACAACAGAAGCAATAGTGGATGTCAGATTTGCATCCTTTTGTTATGGACAACCTCAACTGTAGAAAGTCTTCCAATTTGAAAAACCAATAATGATCCTCCATTAAGGAGTAGCAACAGCAATTTCTAGATTTTTGTGTGGTGGCTATTCCACTCTACTTATGTCTGACAAGCATTAGTTCATTCTGAACAAACTAGACCATAGAATGAATGCATGCAAGGTTTCATGACAATTCAAGTGGATCAAAAGGTATTTCATTAAAATGTTCTAACCGCAAGTCTGACAAGAGACCATCCATAATAGCTCAATGATCTTTTTAACCAGGGGTAGGGGGACTAATGCACAATTTAAAGTTTTGGTTCAAGTTGTCATTGTTGTGTATCAAATTTCTGCTAATGTCTAACAGTTAATTCTCAGTATTAACTGGAAGAGATGATAGATGCTGGTCAATCTGGGGTGGTGGTGTTTGCCATTTTAATTGAAATCGTTTCAAAATGTGGTTTCCAATGGGGTGGTGAGCAACTCATTCACCTGAGCCTTTTTTCCACCTCTTAAAATAGCCTTGAAAATTATCAGATTGATTTACTTTCAAAAGGACAATTTCTACTGTGGCACGTTTCTTTACAAGATGTATTACTAAAATACAACAAAATAAATGATCCCATTAGAATTTAATTGTATTTGTGATCACATACATACAAATGACATAAAAGAAAGCATCTTTAAATGTATATAACAATGACTATGAAAGTGACTATATGCAATGAACATGAAGGTACATTACTTACGAGAACATGCATTAATATTTCAACTATGCACTTCCTTTATTTCTTCTCTGCACCAGACCCAATGAAATTTAATCTCTTTAACTAGTTCTTCTAGCAATAGGTAAATCCTGAATAAGCCCCTCACAAAAAGAATTCATTGGGACATAACCTGCTAAACTTGTATTGGAAAACCAAAGTTAGGAAAAGGCATTTTGATGCCGTTACTTGTCTATATTAAGACAATGCTTGAAATTTACACCTTTCAAGGACTTGTCAATACAAGCAACATCCCATGTAATGAGGCAAAAGCAGACTCACAATTTCAGTAGATGAGACAACGCCATAAAAAAAAAAAAACCTGGATCAATGAAACAATGTTCATATGTAACTACATCAGAATGTAATGGTTTGATCTCGGCTAATTAGTCCATATAATGATACAAGTAGACTTTTGAACATTTACAGTATTTGTTTGTTGCAAGTTTCATTGGATGGACAGATAAATGGATGACAAACACAGCTCTTGCATCTTAATGCAAGGTCCTATTCAATCTTATGAAAACATCTCCTAAATGTGAATAAAATGTCTCTATTTCAATGAAACTTCATTTTGGAAAATTGTACCATTTTAGAACCAGTGTTAATGATTTGGTTTTAAAACCCCTTCATGAAGTCAGTCATCAATTTCCAAGGATATCGTTAGGAACCATTATCTTTCATTCAAAAAACAAGTGCAAAACACATGTAAAATATACTTAATAGGCACTCCAGGAATTCAGAAATGGAGGAATATTCATAGTTTTCAAATGGCATCATGAATGCTGCATCTAAAAAAAAATGTATCAATGCAAACAGCCTAAAAATAATCTAGGTTCCTTGTACATGGGTTTAATGATTTTATATCATTCATACCCTCGTCAATGCAAATAGTGTCTGAAATAGATCAAGATTTTTGCCTTCTTTAAAAATGCTGCCATGTTGTCAGATGGCGTTTCCTTGCAAGGTAGTATAGTCTTCAGCATCTGGTCAATTCTGATCCAAAGTTTTAAGTTTTTTGTATAGTTATCAAATTATTTTGTTTATGTTAAATGTTTTGATTTATTGCTCGCATGCAAAAGTTTCTTAGCATGTTATGTCACAGACAGCAGCACGCAACCAAATTAAAAGGAGTCACCACTGAAGAGTTATACCAAGTTTTTGGAGCCAAATATTTACAATGTCAGTATTTGACCTTTACATGGTGAACTTAAGGCATACTGTTCATGTAAATACAGCAAAGAAAAATGTGAAGAAAAACTGAAGTTCATGTAAAAGGAACCCATCTTATCCATTTTCAGTCTGTCTGAATTAATAAAAAAATTTTTTGCATTAACCAATTATCATTCACACTGTCATTTAAAAATAACTATGGTAGACCGTGCCTTTTTGTTTCTAAGGAAAGTGTTTTCAGGACCAGTCATGCGATTCACAAAAAATACACTTCAAAATGGACTTAATCTTCTTCCTGTTCATCAATTCCTTCCTTTTCAATGTCACCTGTTTCATTTTCTGCAGGTGACTTGGACCTAGATTTTGATTTGGATTCAGCTTCGGTCTTAGATCTGGAATTTGAAGCTTTTTTGTTTTCAGCAGAGCGAGATCTAGAGCGAGATTTGCTCCTGCTTCCACTGCGAGATCGACTACGACTCTGACTGCGTGATCCACTTCTACTTCTGGAGCGACTCCCACTTCGACTTCGCTTCAGACTATTGCTTCTACTGCGGGATCTAGATCGACTACGGCTATGGCTGAAAAACATCAAAAGTGGTCACCTAATGTTTATTAAATCTTAAATCTATAAAATGAAATCTATGAAAAGAGGTGAAGTGTTGTTACCTAAGTTGATGGATGAAGATTAAATTTTTGGAGATATTACACATATTCACAGCAGATATAGATTGGTAAACATACTATCGGAACTTAATCATTCATGCTAAACATCACTGCTGAAATCAGATATTAATGACAATGAAAAATCAGTGTTAGACTTTAAAAACACACTCCCATGCTAACTTTCTTAAAAAGAAATCTATATTCAATATTCAAACACATGCAGCCTCTATCCAACGTTCATAAAATGAAAGAAATTGCCTTTCATTGGATACATTGGCTCCCCCACACAAGGATCAGAAATACACTAGTTACAAGCTTAAATGACAATAAAAACATATGCAGCTTTGAATGAATCATTGCTTGTCACTGCATGTGAGAGCCAAGGCATCCAAATATTTTTAAGGTAATCATTAAAAAAAACCCGACTTTCAATTAGCAATAGTTCATGCTTCTATATATGAACTAGTTATGCTCTACAAGACAACACATTCTGAGTCAGCTTGAAAAGACAAATATTGCCAGTACCTCAGGTGACATCTATTCTGGACCAATTGGCCAAATATTGATGAAAACCGATAGCCAAAGAGCACCTTCTTTCTCCCAACATTCTTACAGTTGACATACTGATGTTTGCAGCTCAAGCAGAATTCTTACACCTGCAGTCTACATCATAAGCACTACGCTCTTTTACAAAACTAACATTAACAGATTGTGCCACACTGTAACTTGATTTATGTGTACTGTGGTCCATGATTGATATGGCAGTATACATCTATGTCCAACGGGTTCCATGGAACAATGTTTTCACTTTCTTCAGAGTTGTGATCTTGCATAAACAATTTGACACCAAGCTGATACAAATGAAAATGTTAATGCCAGATACATGTAACTCTTCGTCTTACTACTTTGAAAAGAAAAAGGTGAGACAGTAAAATTGGGTTTCTTTATTTTCTCATTTCAAGAACTTCAAAACTATGAAGTATCCCGTCCATGTCCAGCAATCAGAAATACGAGCAAGACAATGTGTGGCAATCTTTCAGTAAAATTACCTTTTCCTTCCACGACTCCTAGGTCTTTCCTCTACAAGCTTTATGCGTCGTCCATTAATTTCTGTGCCATCAAGCTTTTCAAGGGCATTCTTCATATCACGATAGGTTGCAAACTCCACAACTCTGGAATCATTTTAATATTCAAATATTAAATTCAACAGAAGACACTCCTGATCCCAATTACATAAACCCATCAAAGTACAATACTAGAAATACAAACATTTTTGTGGTGCTTAATTTTCAAAACTAAACGATATAGGGGAAAAAAATCTACAATGCAGACATCCAACATAACAATATTAATTGGTTTTAAAAAGTCTATGGTTAAAGTTATGAGTAAAAAGTAAATGATATAAAAAGGAATATTGATTACATGATCATGTGGTACAGAATGTAT
Organism: Potamilus streckersoni; assembly: GCA_016746295.1. Classification (NCBI taxonomy): domain Eukaryota; kingdom Metazoa; phylum Mollusca; class Bivalvia; order Unionida; family Unionidae; genus Potamilus; species Potamilus streckersoni. The sequence goes on along the minus strand of JAEAOA010000806.1, from coordinate 1,775,958 downwards.
GACAAGTCAGGGCCTCCTGTCTTCAGGTCAGAATATATCAGATTTTTTGAGACCATAACCTTAAAGTAAAATAACAGGTTCTTCAAACTTGAATCAGTTCTTTGCCAATATCTTATCTGTTCCAACTATCCATCATAACAAGTCTTTTAATAAAAATCCCTTGTTAGTATGACCATCCATGTATGAGGTGAGCAAAAACAAGATTTCCAAAATGTTCACTGATGTCAGATGAACACACATTTCATTTAGGACTAATCAGACATCATAAGTTGTCTTCTAGTGAAAACTGCTGATGTAACCAGCTGATCTGGAGTAGCAGTAAAAAGATTTTCAATATGGCAGCTTAGCTATATTGGACATCTGATTGGCACAATCTACAATCAGGACCATCTGGATGTCATAAAAAGTCTTTTCATGAAAACCATTACAAGAGTTTCTCCATGTGGCTGTCATAATGGATGTCTGGATAGCATCATTTTCATTTCAAAACGATAGCAGTCCTTCAAGTAGTTTAGGAGTAACAACAAACTTGTGTCAACAGATGCAGGATGAAAGATCATTCCATATTCTATTTTGGTCTTTGGTAGTAGAACTAAAAAATGTAAGCTGCACAGAGTGCTTTTTAAAAAAAAAAACAGAACAAACAATTTGCAGGCATTTTTGTGCACTGTTACCAGAGTGAATTTGTAAAAATTCTGCATGACTTGCACAAGTGCAGACTCTGCATCTCACATCAACAGAAGTCTTATGACAAAAATCTCTTGTCAATATGACTATTCATCAATAAGCAATGGACTTTTTAAATAACCACTGTGGCAGGAATATTGAAGGTCATATCAATATTATTTACGACTAAACAGAATTTACAGAATGTCCCATGGTTCGCAATATTGATCAAATGTTCTATTTAGGTGTTCCAGTTACAATATTGGTGAAAGCTCCAAGTCAAGATGACTATCCAATCTGTAAGAGTAGGATAACAAGATTATCAAGATGAAGGCTCTGATTGGCATTGAGGATGTCCAAGCTGTTATCATTTTCAGTTGGGATAAATCTGTGTGAACTGTATAATCGAAAATTGTCCATGTGCTTTAAGAGTAGCAATAACAAACTTGAACTAGCAGATAGATGGACAATATACAACCGGATACACCATAAGTTCTTCTGACCAGACCAGGAGATAAACTTTTGACTTCCTAAAAATCAGCATTTATAATTTATTTATTATAAAAATGCTATATAGAAGTCATTTGAAGCAACAAGATGGACAATTAAAAAAGATGACCACTTACCCTTCATTCTTGTGTTGTTTGTGAGCATCAGCATAGGTCACTTCTCCAGCTTGTCTCATGTAGTCTTTCAAGTCCTTTAAAATATAATACAGAATCAATCATCTAACAGGTATAAAGCCATGAAAAGTACATTTTGTAAAGAAAAATCAAACACATAACAGATGAAAAACAAATACAATAATTATTTTGCTGCAGGTAAAAGACTTGAATTTTATTTCTATGTAATGTATTATCAATCAATGTGAATTCAACTGTTGCTGTAGATTCTTCAAAACTACAAGATTCAAACTTTAATTAATAATACATTATATCATGCCCAAAAATGTATCTTTCATCCACAATATACAAGGTCTTCATCCTTGGAAAGAAAACAAACGTCTATATGATAGCCTTGCATGTCTACCCAATACTCAGGTGTAGCCAATCCAATCTAGATTGTCGTGTGGTTCAGCAAGTTTGAACATAATCATCATTTTCCCCCAATAAAGCTTACACTCTAACTTCAAATGTATACATCTGTTATGGTTTGTCATGTGCTTTCTGATACATTTTAAAAGCAGACTAAATCAGGCATAACTTCAGATGACTGGATATTTAAGCTTCCACTTGTAGATGCCTACCTGCCATGTCACAATGTGTCACATGAAAAACATGATTTTGGATTCCCAAACCCCTGGACACGGTTTGGCATTTCCCCAAACATGATTTCCCCAAATTGGATCAATGATGAAATTAGGGGGTATTTATTCTCCAGCACCGCTACAAAAGTCTCCTCTACCGACTCAAGAGATGCTAAACCATAAGCATGCTTATCAGGCATCCTAGCGTCAATTTTTGGGGAATCTAGGCAGCCCATCTGGAATGGATAACACGTTCATTAAAAGTTAACTCCTAAACAATCATTACATCTCCCTATGGGCCTATATATGCATGTACACAATCAGTAACAATCAATGTCCAGCGAGAATGGCGTATTCAATCCTCCAATTCCAAATCTTTACATTCCATTAAAGATTTTTAGCCAAAACAATCAACATACATTATTAGTTTTCCTCATATATTATCTGCACCTTTCTGTACTTTTCCAATCTGTTGCCATTTTTACTTTAGCACAAGAGAATGGTTTCTTATTACCTGCACAATCTCTGATATTAAATACCCTCACAATCTATGTACACCACTTCCTCGATAACTGATGCCCTGACAACTCTTCAACCTGCTTATAACCCAGATTTGGGCCTGGCTCCCATTTCTTTTACCAGAAAATTGATCCCTGAATGTTTAACTTTTAGAAAATTGCAATAAAAACTGGAACTAAAACAGGTGCTTCACTCCTTTTATTGTCACTAACAGTTGATAGCACCTGTTAATTTTAATCAATATAATGAAATTATCAACTTTTAATCAACTTTTAATTAGAGATTTTTGTTACATTTTCTTTCTGAACAACATTCTTAGCACACCATCACTAACAATATTCAACAAATTTTGATGAAATGAAAATGTCATTTATGTCTAATGGAGACTACTTTGATAAATACCTATTAAATAAGTTTATCAAGTGAAATTTGTTTTAGTTCTATCATTTAGTTCTGTTTACGTGTAATCAATAAAAATGCAATGTGCCTTTTGTATTAAACATATAATGTGTAAATCTACCATATCAGCAATGTCTGAAAGTGTTTGAGAACCTAATTAAGTGCCAATCATCTTTTGATATCTGACTGTTTTATTGTAGTACTGAATTAAAAAAAAAAGACTTCCTTTGTATTATTATGGAACAAAGGAAAAGTAAACAGGCATGCAAATCCTACATGTGTAAATCCTACACCCTGGTCACATGTCGGGAGAACTCATTGCAATTAATCGAAAACTGTAAAAAATAAATGTGATCAGAACTGTTATAAATAAATGTGATCAAAGATAGCATGGGTTCAAGTTGCAGTGATTACAATAAAACCAGTCTTGCAAGACCACTGCTATGTGAGACCACCTGTTATGAAAGACCCCGTTCCCAATGCAGATATATTGATTATATAGTGATATGGCCTTTTACAAGAGACCACCTGTCTTAAGAATCCACAATTCTTTGTAAAATAAAGCTTTGTTTCACACATATGGAACATTATGGAGAAATGAGTTTCAGAATTCCTGAAGTTGCAATTTAGAAATATCCTTCAAGGATGACAAGAATTTTCTCTATTACTTGGAATGAAATGATGGCATCAATATTTTACTAAATACAAAAACCGATCTTTAACATAGTCAATTTTTTCTGGAAATGAATGTTGCTAGTGTTCAATAAAAAGTGATCTTGTGTGGTGTTGTATCATTAGGTTGTCTGGTTCTCTGATAAAAAAATACTGCTTTGCACTCAGTTATTGCACACCACACCAAGTAGGGAACTAGACTGATCAATGTTAAACATGTAAAGTTGCTGAAACCATAATGTTACAATCTTTCAGATTTTGGGCATCTTGAAAATTTAATTTAAACAAAAAAAAAAGAGCAACTTCATTAGAAAAAGCACTTTAAGACAATTATTCTGAACTCTTATAACCGAAGTATTAAGTAATTGAATTGTCCAGTCTCCCACCCCTCATGGTTTTCTTAACATTTATTTTTTTGTGCAGTCTTTGTAATTGGACCCCATTATGCGCAAGTTATCGAGGGAGAGGTGTACAAGACATTCATATTGGTGCTGAATTACTTTTCTTTTGATCCATTTTCTGGACAAACTCCAGATTAAACTTTACCCTCACCCCAAATGGTGTTGTGGAAATTTGACTCGCAAATCTGGCAAGGAATTTTCACTAATACTTTTGTTAAGATTAATTATACCCTCAAAGTAATGCCAAGTGCAAAACAATACAAACTGTATGCTGCAGGAATTAGTCTTGTCTCAGTTGTGGCTATATCCATTTAATAATATAAATTGTTGGGGAGGTAACTGACAGAATTATGTTCATGGTAAAGAACAGCTTGAAACAATACCCCACCACACTAAAAATCCATGAAAAACCTCCCCAAATTGTACTATGCACATTAAACTTGGGTTCTTTTTGTTTAAAATTATTTCAACAAAATAAGAAAATAAAAATAAATGTAAAAATACAAACTCGAAGAACATAAAAAAGTCAAAACCTTTTTAATTTCATCTCCTTATAATGGCATGTTTGCAGTGACATTTTATTGTCACTGAGAATAGGTCACTTAATTGTTTCTTTACAGTTAAAATATTGATATTACATGTAAAACCCAAGAACATAAACAGCTTATCAGAAATATCAACTATGAATATTTATACTTTCTCCTAGTTTATTATGAATAGCCAATTGTGTTGTTACATCATCCCATCACTAGTTAAAAAAAAAAATCATGCCAGAATTATGGCAGGTAAGTAGAGGTTGAAAATAATCAAGAATTTTTTCCATGATTATTGAATGGAGTTTCAAGAACATGTCACGCATGCTTCAAATGGGCAGCATAAATCTAAAGAAAAACGGACTTTCAAAGGTATCAGATTCTCTGATTCTGCAGCATGGAAACAAAACAAGCTTGCATTCTATGATAAATTAATAAACATGTGGTGGATATCTAATGTACACTTTCTACAATTACATACAGATTATTAACTAACCATTAGCCACTCATTACTGATGGTTCAAAAATGTGTATTACCTCCATGTTCATTTAAGACCACTGAGCTGGTTTTGGCCCCTTGAAAGATTTGAGACTGCCCCTCCTGTACAGTGAGACACCCTGCATGTCCCTGAAGGACTATAGACACCCTCTTGAGCGAGCAAGCTAGTCAACCAGGCCCAGAAAATGATGACCCCCTAAAGCCTCAGGTCGTCTCAGGTAGGATTGTAGGATCTCTCATTAATCTACATGTTGCACAATTTTGTGTACAGCACTTGTGTTACAGATCTCCCACTGAATGTCAACTTTTGTCCCCAGTTCAAAAGTTGGGTACATGGTTGGGTTGTCAGCAAGTCAAGCTGTCTGCAACTAATGTCACCTTTACATCTCTCTAGCCGTTATGGCCATTTTTTAAGAGGTGGAAACATTGCACCAAGTTTCAATTATTATTATTGCACCGAGTTTCAATTTACAACAAAGTCTTCTATACAGCTTAGAAGTGAAATTGACTGTAAAGCATTCATTGTATATGCATATATCTGCACAAGACTCCTGGAGAAAGTGGGCATCAAGAGGAAGTAAAATAAACAGCAGATTCCTTAAATGTCGAAAGTACAACTGCAAGTTGAACCCTATCCTCCATGTCAATGTACCATAATTACTGTCTGCTCTGTGTAAACAAGAGTACTGGTAATGGCATATTAATACACCTGCTTGATCTTTAATCATACTCTATGTTGGAACTAGTATGGCTTGGTCGACTCTGGAGATTAACGACCTGAAATGGATCAGTATGCATCCTACTTAAACTTACTGTGCAGAAGTCATTTTTTTTTAAATTAGACCTGCCACGACCATTACGAGCCTTACAATCCAAAGATCTCTATTACCTATAAACAAGCCAACCACAAAGCGTGGTCAAGGAACTTAATCTAGAATAAAAGTTGCTCTACAAAATACATTTTCCATTGAGCCACAAGTACTTTGACCTTCAACTTTTAGCCACAAAAACTTGTTACGCCCCTTCCATATTTTAAGTGCAAGTCCTTCACAAACTTTGATCAAGTTACATTATCCAAAACTAACTTTAATGTGAATTTCTGTACCAAGGTTAATGTGCAGAATCATTATTTTCTTTCAGTCAGTAGCCATGTCTTTGACCTTTTGACAACCAAATCAATAACCGTTTTCTTATAAAGTGTAAGATATAAAAAAGTCAAGTCCAGGTCTGTAATGTAGCTGGTTACTGTGTGGAAACCTTTGCATTTTTCTCTCTCGTCAAAGTGACTTTTGGAATTTAAAATCAATGGTTTCTTCTGTATCTCAAGTGCAAGCTACCCACAAAATCTGGTGATGGTACATGCTACATAACTCGAGATATTGTGTGGAAAAAGAATTGACAGGCCACTGGAGAGACACGATCATGACTCAATATATTCTGCCGAAATAGATGTGAATGAAAACCAGCAAGTATGGTGTGCCAGTCAAGCTTAAGAATCAGATCTATGCCTTCAAATTATAGTGATCAGAGTAAGAAACATCCTATTAGCTTGATTTGCAAGTCTTAAGCTCTTTTAGCTGTTAAAATAGACATTTTTATCAGCAATGTGAACACACTGCATTAAAAGAAAATAGCGTCTTGGAAAATTTGCCAATTTTCAGCACTAACATAATTTTATAAATTTGTTGACAAAGGTTTAAAAACTCTTTATAAAACAATTTTTGGGAATCTAAAACCAACAAAGACAGCATTTGGAAAAGTAAACTTTGACAATGTCAATATAATAAAAACTAAAAATAGCGCAACTAGTTCTTGGGCAATTTTGGTCAAACTTTTTTTTTACAAAAAAATATAGGAATAGATGTGATCACAATTTTATTTCTTGTCATAACTTTTTTTTACATAACATTTTCACGTAGGCTTCAGTTTGATCAAAACTGACCAAAGTGAAGCCCATTTTTTATATTAGCTTCCTCCATTCAAGTACATTCCTCCAGGCCCTCAAAGAATGGCGACATCATTGACCATCGCCTATTCATTAGGAGCTCAGATTGTGAGCATCAAACATCTGACACACGGCTAGATCAAGCTGTTAGGATAACCCCCTCATGATGGTGCCAGGTGGGTGGGAAGTAGGAAGGCAAGCCAGCCAGCCAGCCACCTAGTGTTTGCATGAACAACCCTGTTCATCTGCCCGTCTCAAGACCCTCAATATGGAATGACCCATTCTCAATCACCCTTGCAGACCCTCTCATGTGTAGTCTTCAGGAGAGCAAGATCAGTTATGAACAGTACATGTTTGAATCAGGAAGTAAAAGCAGTTGTTTCTGGACAAAAGAAATGCTTTATCTTCAATTCTCTTTCTTTAAATGCACATTTTAAAGCAAAAGTTTTCTAGTACTCTTAAAAAATTGACCCTCTCGGCTCTCTAGTCTCAAAAAATTTGTCAAGAATTCAGCTTGAAGCTGGCCCTCTCAAACCCATACACAAAAATCTTACAACTTTTTCACATTTATTTAAGCAAACAAGCTACATATGATCTCAGATTGATCAAAGGACCAAAATGATTTCAAGTTTCAAACTTGTAACAGTGCATGTTTCATCTGCCAAACTTTTTTCTCCCAAAACATTATTTCATCAATAAATGACCGATGCAAAAACCAAATTTTAAAACTTTGGTTTTTGGGATGGAAAAATTTCAAAGGCAATCAATGAAACTGACAAAGTAACCTTTATAAAAGGGTACTTATGCACAAGTCATGTTTAATAGGGCTTGTATTCTGACGTGTACAAAATCTGTTAAAATAAAGCATATGATCTACAACATGAAATATATGGAATGCAGACAAAATTAAAATGACTGCACTCAGTTCACCGAGGTAGAAAATACAATAAGGTGAAATGTGTAGTTTGCTAACTGAGGCATCAGTAACTGGTCAAATTATCAAAAGACCCAGCACAAATCTATTCTGTGAAACTGTTCACAAAAATTTCTCCCTCTACCATTTACAGCTTTCAAACTTCCAGTACTCTGTTCAGGCTCAAAGTAAAATGTCACCAAAATACTTGCCACGATAAATATGCAAGACCAAAGACATCTCTCAGCATAATGCTATCTTAAAAATCTTGGGCCGAACAATTGATTATTTAACATATGGTTAAAACTGTATTGAAATGATTAAAAGTCATCCATCCAACATAATACCATTTTCTGATCTGAATGCAACATAATCACTTCCGTCTCAGTTGGTTTCAAATGAAATAATAGGTCTTATTTCAAGTATTTTTTCCTCAAAAAAATAGAATATAGTATGTTTTATCAGAAATGTGAGAAACAATGTTCACTTTTAAAAAAGGAATGGTACTGAAGATGACAAATTACAAAACTGTTGCAAAATGTATCTATGATGACTTACAAAATACAAAAAAAATTAACTTTTTAGTCTATATATCGGAAATATGATGGTTGCTAGCAATATATATATATATATATATATATAAAGAATTGGTAATTTTAACCGGGTATCAACTGCATTCATCCATTATTATTTCAAGCATTTCTGCATTATCCTGAGGGACCCTCTTTGGGTAGATACTGTATACTAAAACTTTCTATATACAACTGGCATATAGACTTGTTCACTTGTCTATATGAGTGACAATGTGGACATCTCATCACATTATTATTGATGGTAATATTGGATGTCAGATTGCCATAATTTTCATTTGGGAGCAAGTAGACAGTACTAGAAATTTACATCCTGTACAAACTGTCTGGGTCAGCCTAACATTTCTGGCTTAAATCAACGGGTTTGAGAGGTCCATTCCTTCGGAGCTGAATCCCTGGCAAATTTTAGATAATTCTTGATAAAAATATTATATACCACAAGGAAAAGATAATCTGTCTGGGGTTAAAAAATAAGATGTATCAAATACTGTTAAGCTAATTAAGCCTAAGAATTTTTATATTTCAAATTATTTCTTTGCATCTACTGAAATTATTAGTTGTCGACAGGAGCATAAATTTTCAATGATTTAAATTTTCAATGTACGAGCATATACATACCTGCCAACTAGCTCTGGATGATAAGTCTTCCACAATCAGTCGGTATTCTGTTCTAGCAGGTGGTCCATATCTAAAAAGACAAACACATGAACTTAGCCATATAACTATTTTTGAATTATGACTCATAACTGTTTAATTTACAAATTTGTGAAATTTTGATCTAAAAACAAAAATATTCCAGACTGGAAATGCATTAAATTTGTCAGATATATTAAAATATAAAAGTATTCTCAGTCTTAAATTTCACAGAACAGAAGCTTGTCTCTGGGTCTCACAAACAATAATGAAGTAGAACCTGTGCAATCTGCTGAAGGTCACTAAAAAGTGGGTCAAATAAGGATGTGTCAAATCCATCACAGCAAAGGTAAACAGACAAACTTTGCAAATGCAATCCATGAAGATCCACTTTATTAGAGATCAGATTAGAAAACTTTTACAGTAATAATGATTTTCTGCACTGGGATCATTTAGAGATCATAAACTTTTGAATTTAACCAATTATTTGATGACAGAGATAGAAAATTTCACCTTACTTGTCATTGCCTCGAGCACGTCGTCTTGGAGGTGGGAATGAGCCTCGGTATCCTCCTCCTCCTCCTCCTCGCCTCTCATTACTTCTTGGAGCTCCCCTCGCATGCTCAAGAAGTACTCTGAAATAACAATGTCTGAGTAGAACCAGGCTTACTTGTCTAGCCTAGTGGGTCACCTTGAGCAACCACTATCCCAGCCTGTGTGATGGACCATGTGCATGTTCAAGCAAAACTCTGCAAATATCCAAAGATAACCTAGGTAAGGAAAAGCTGAAATATGGCCACTGAAGCACAATGTCACATGTTTATTATTTTGTGCTGAAGCCATTGATATTCTTGAATGATGAAAAGATTTTCAAGATGGCTACTGTGGAGGCCATGTTGGATTTATACGCCCAACTATCAACCATTCAGGAGTAGTAGCTATCACCAGATTTTCATGATGGCAACAGTGTCATATTGGATGTCATCATTTTAATTTAGTACCAAATACACACCAGAAAAAGTGCTATGACAAAAACCTCATCAAGACTTTCTTCTTGGGAGTGGTAAGAAGATTTTATCATGACTGTCATGGTAGACATTGGATGAGACCATTTTTATGTGTGTGTGCGCACGCGAGATTTAGATTTTTAATGTAGCTTTTAACAATTTATCAGTGATATCGTTATGATGTCTGCAGTATGACAGTTTATAGAGATGTCAAGAATTGAGGCATCATGCAACAGACATGTGGCATGATGTCCCACCCAGTCACAATATCTTGACACCAAGCCATCCATTCCTAACACTTAACTTCATAATGCTGAGCGCCAAGTGAGGCAGCTGTTAGTACCATTTTTGTAAGTCTTTGGTATGACTTGGCCGGGGGGGGGGGTTGAACCCACGACCTCCTGCATCAGAGGTGGACACTAACCACTAGGCCACTGGAGCGGTTAGACCATTTTTATTTAGAACTAGTCATTAAAAATCATTTTGTAATGATCAGAAGATGTTGCGTCCCAGTTTACACAATAAAATACCTTTAACCTTGCCTTTGAAGAATGATTGGAAGGTGAAAGAAAGAAAACAAAAGTCCCCTGAAGGGTCTGGCTCTCAAGTGGCCAAAAAGAAATTCAAGGCAAGACAATTCTTTCCTTTCAATTTCAGTTATTTTTAAATGATATCCAACATTCTTCAGCAATAACAAGATTCTCAAATCAAAATCGTGAAATCATCCTACTTGGTCACTTTGGTGCAATTATTATTTATAACAGTATATATATATATATCATTCAAAATCTGTTGGTGATAAACCGGTCAATATGACCATCCATTCAAAGGTAGCAGCGACAACAAGATTTTGAAGACCGCTGTTATGAGCACCTTTTTGGAGGAACAAGTGTCACAAATTTTATTTAGGACCAACTAATTTTCACAATGTCTTTTGGAGAAATCCCACATTGATATGGCCATCCAGAGGTTAAGTTTCATTAGGACCAACTAGACTCCACAAGAACTCAACTGATTAAAACTACACCCATATTGCTTTCATTTTAAGTCTGTTACAAGTTAAATTTCTGTTCAGAAGTATTAAGAAATAGATTATCAATGTGGCTTTATCACTTGTTACAAACTTGACCAAAGAATGCAAATGTTCATGGAAATTCTCAAAGTAGTTCAATGGTAGCAAGAACAAAGTTTTACAACCAATGGACAATGTATATTATACTATACTATTAGCTCTTCTGCTCTATGGCTAGTGCTAAAAATAATAGAGTGAATATGAAAGGTATACATTAATAGAAGAAATGATTTCACAATATTAAAAGAAAATGATAAAATGAGTTTTAAATTTTTACTGGATAAATATATATCCAAACTGTCAAAAAAAAACCCAAAACAACTGTATCATGAAACTACATTTCAATCCCAAAAGAGAAAGATCAATGAATAATCAAAATTGCAAACTAAGATCAACGAGCAATCAAAAATGCAAACTATGATTGAAACAGCCAGAATCCTACAAATAATCGAAGATCAATTCCTATTTTTAAATGAAGAGACTACTACAAACTTTTTGCATTAAAGCATGAACATGAGAACACACACATATGAACAATCCACATTTCAGGTGCTTCATCAAAAAGAAACCAGGTACAAATATTCCAGAAATTGTCTCACCTTTCACCACAGAGTTCTTTTCCATTCAACTCGTACACTGCATCATCGGCATCTCTGCTGTCCTCAAACTCCTGCAAAATTACATCAATATTGCACTTTTATGCCGATGTTTGCAGAAATTATCCAATAATTTATCAAGAAAAGATAGCAATGGTTAAAGAATTGTGACAGTGCTGCCTTCAAAACTGTAAAAGAGTTTACGAGAAACAAACACAAACATATTCAACTTTACATCAGATGTCTTTTCCAGTTTATCCTCCAGCTCCCATCCTAAAAGGTTAATAAAAATGGCGTTAAAGATAATGATGTACTAACTGAATTCCAAGCACCATTTCTTCCTTTTAATTGCTGCATCATTTCCATTAGGATAGAACTAATCTCACATTGCACCCCATTCCCCGATTTTCTTGTCATCCAACTGTCACCATTGTTTTGGTGCCATTTTTAAAAATACTATAATCAACAGATTAATCATGCAGATGTTTTGCATGAAGAAATAGGTGCAGTTTAAAGCATTCGAGGAACTGCTGAAAAGTTAATCTGCTTCACTAACAAATCATACTAATTATAATATGAAACCTGGATCCAAATCAAACAAGGATGAACAAATTTTTTGGCAATGATATTTTCAGTTTTATGCAGCAAGTCCATATTTTTAAGAGTAACTTTAGACTTACAGCAAAATCATAAGGGTTGGCAGGCCTGCTAATCATTATATGTTAAAAAAAATTGAAAAAAGATTTAAAAAAAAAAAAATTTCTGAAAATTTATCAGTGCATCTAATTGAGCTGGTTATATACGCACACTAATCACTGTGTGGGTTCGAGGCTTATTGTGGGTCAGTGCTTTTTTCCAAGGGTGTTTCTGGGTTTTTCCTCCATCATTCACACTATCCGCCATGTATCATGTGCTGAAAAATGGCCTCACAACAACATGCTAATTATTATCATACCAATTGTAATTTTAAAAGCAGGAAACCCACTTTTTAATGTCCAAGATGTCTTTTGATGAAATCACATCATGATGACCCGTCATCTAGTGTGATTATGTTACTTGGATTTTTAATGTAGCTTTAACAATTTTTCAGTCATATTGTGATGATATCTGCAGTGTGGCAGTTTATAGTGATGCCTAGAACTGGGGAAAAGAGATGCTGATATGTAGCATGATGTCCCACCCTGCCACATTATTCTGACACCAGACTGACCAGTCATAACACTAACCTCTTAAAACTGCCAAGCGAAGCAGCGGTTAGTACCATTTCTGCAAGTCTTTGGTATGACTCGGTCGGGAATTGAACCCACAACCTTATGCATCTGAGGCGGACAATAACAATCAGGCCACCGGAGCTGTCCATTCATCAAGAACAGATTTTCAAGATGGCCATGTTTGCACTTTTTTCATTTATGCATCACAAGTTTTCAGTGAAAACCCCATGCTAATATAACCAATCATTCATAAAATAGATTTTCAAGATGGCCATTGTGGTGTCCACCATTATTGCACAAGAACTATAATTGTCATTTAGAACCAAGTACAAATGAAAGAACCATACTAATATGACTTTAAACTGGTAGCAACAACAACAATTTTCAAGATAGCCATTGTTGCTACCATCTTGGAAGTCTAGGAGGTACAATTTTTATGTCTACACTCCAAGTAGCCATGATAGACTTGTGTCAAATGATGGACAAAAACCAGCAGCACTGATTTGCATGCAAAATTTATCATATACCTGAACCTTCAGTCTCCAACTGCAATGCTGGGGTTGCGAAAATGTGTACATCACCACTCACCCAGTCAGGAAAATGCCAAGAATATAAAAGTCAATGGTTTATCTAAATTCACTACGATTTTCTTGAACTTGGTCAGTGATTTGCTAACACCAGGAACAAATAATAAAGCCTGTCAAAATTCTAGGAAATGTTTATCAGGTACCCATCAATCCTAATGTTTAGTTATGATTATCGAATCATAGGGAAACTATTAAATGTGGACCTGAACTGCTTTGTTGTTGAATCATACCAGACAATCCCCATTGAAGAATAAACTTAATTATTATTAACATTAAGTGGCAAATATCTAATATGAGCATAAAAAGAGCAATCTATGTATTACATGCTGTAATTACAGAAAACCATAAATTTATCTATGGTTATTACCTGGCTCTGCAATTAAAATTTTGTAATGTATCAGCTAAATCCATGTGGATTAGTACAAGGACACAAAAGAATACTTGTAAATTCTGAATACACAACATTCACTTTAACTAGTCTGTAAGTCTTTTGCATGATGGTCTTAAAAGTCAAATTCTGAATGCTCTATATTACATTCCTCTTTCAAAGTCTGTAAAGTGCTATTGATTTGTCATTTTCCTGATACAATGTTTTTACATTTAACAAAATCCGTCCTCTAATATTTTTCTGCTACCTAAGTATATAGCAAACTATAATGAATCCGTGACACATGGTTTCACATTCGAGAAACTGATCATTTTTCTTGTAGATAACAAATTAGAAAATAAATTAAGTAAACAACGTACATAACCAAGTGGTCACACATTTTGAAAGTTTAAGATTGAGGTCCAAGAGGGTTAAATGTGCAACAGCCAACAGTCACATGAACTCAGCCTCGAACTGTAAACATTACTTTGTCTCTTGCTCACTCCTTATGTTGCCAGATATAATCTTTACCTGAACTCAGAAACATTATTTTTACATCAACTAACAGGTAACCTATGGTTAATTTTATTACCAGGGTAATTATGAACAAGCGGGTACGTGAGAGAGAGAGAGAGAGAGAGAGAGAGAGAGAGAGAGAGAGAGAGAGAGAGAGGTACAAGCTGCATTGTTAAAGACTTTTCAATAACCAAGTCAACAATATTTTCAACAGAACAGTCTTTTCATTAAGGAGAAACATTGGTCTGAACCTAATGACAACATAGATACACACTGCAAGCTATCTGACATGGCTAATCTAATGGCAGGATTCAGACCCTCCACCCTTTTACTCCCAACTCCTGCACTATAACCAATAAATTACATTTTCTCAATAAATGTGCTGATCAGACAAGTTTTGAACTTTATAAATCTTGAAATTAATTTCTACTCATGCTGAGGTGATAATTGATTTTTTCACATTCCAGCCCACTGGGCTAATGAATCTAAAATTTCTTCATTTGGGAATATTTTATTTTGTACATTGTTTAACTGACAGGGACTCTGTTTTTCATATATGCATTCGTTTGGAAGCAAGAAATTTTAAAGGACCAACAATGTGCTTAATATGATTTTTCGTTTATCTGGACTATCTTTTCACTAGACAAATATCTCTGCAACGATCATGTGGTACAACTCCTTATACTATTATGGGATGTCATCAGTTCCACTGATGTTTCTGGTTCAAATACTGCCAAAGAAGATGGTGAAAATTGACCCTAAGCAAAGGACACTATTTTGTTTTTTGATTCAAATTCCACAGGTCAGCAGCATTTGGTCTCATCTGATGTTCAGGATACAAACATATGCTCAGCCTCCAGCATAATGCATAAATTATCAAAAGTTCAACAGTTTCAGGCGAAGTGGCTAAAAATGTATGTGTGGATACGACATGACAATGGCTGTGCAAATAAAAATGAGTACTTTATGTACTGTGAGATATGCACAGACAATAAAAAGGTAAACGGTAGGAACAAGATTGCTAGGAATGGAAATTTTCAAAATTCAACGTTAATCAGGTATACAAATCTTAAGTGACCACTTACAACAAACCCATATCCATTTTTAAGCATAACATCACGTATTCTTCCACAGCCTTTGAAAAAGTGTTCAACATCTTTTTCCCTTGCTTGGTATGACAAACGTCCTATGTAAACCCTGGTACCCATCTCCTGTAAAGATAAAAAATTCAAATATTGAAAATATTCTTTCTTGCTGGGTTCCCAAAAGTTACATACCTTCAGGCTTATGCTTGGAATTGAAATGGGAGATTTCTGATGCATGAAAATTCCAACCTGCACATAATAATGATGCACTTTGATTTAGCATAAATACCTTGATTCACCAAAACAATTTCCCACTGTGCGTTACAGATTTACTATGTGCGCCAGTGATCCACATTTGCAGGACAACTGTATACCTCACTGGTAAAAATGTTGCACAGATGTAAAATCAATATGAACTGGGCTGAGGTAACCGATCATTCATGTCTCAGGTGTGCTTAAATATAAAGCCTGGAGTCAAGCTAGACTTAAATTTTAGGGAAAAGTGACTTCTCCTTTTGGACAGAACTAGGAGAAGTTACAACTCAAATGGAGAAGTGGACGTGAAGCAAGAAATGCAATATATATTTTCCCAGTATTTATTTTTGCATTAAACATTAACATTACAAATCGGTTAAATAGTATTTGCATCACTACTAAAATCTCTTTCGTAATTTCACAAATATTAATTACTATAGGTCAGAAGCAAAATTGACCTTGCAGCATTGTTTCGAATTCCAAAACAGATTATCACGTGTTTTTGACCTACCTTATTAAATATTTAGGCTAAATCTCCTATGACAATATTTAAACTTCGTTTTCATTATATTATATATTTTCCTGAATCTATTTGCCCAATTATTTACGAATACAGACAGTTTAATTATGTGGTATATCATATATGTAGTGATGTCCGCCATTACAACTTCGTTTACGGTTTCAAACCGATTTTATCAAGAAAATATGCAAATACAATCCTTATAATCTCCAATTATAAAAACAAGAAATATTAAAAAAACACTCTTCACAGATCAAATTTTTAAAAGCAAATTATTGATGCATTTCACCTTGGATTACAATTGTGCCAGAACTTGCTGTCTACTGCTAGAGGGCATCTCAAAAGTCATAATATACAGCCATTTTATGTCCGAAAAATCGAGGGTGTCATTTTCACTTTCCTAACAGAAGGCGAAGTTTACAGTTCTTAGGCAAATTTTTCGCCCAATTTGCCTGATAGCGTGACACCTGTACCACTATGGTATTCAGTGTTCTATCAACCCTTTACCACAAACAAACACCTTTTGGCGTTCTAATGCAGTAGCATACAGGCACCTTTTGGCACTTTAACCGATTCCCAAGCAAGCTCCTTTTGGCAACTCTAAACAGCAGCCATTTTGAATGGGTTTTTCGTAGTGCCACATTTGTGGAAAGTATGTTGCTCGCAACTGTTTTGCATTCTCCATTTGACAAAATGGTGGTTGCTGATATTGCTAAGCACTTGCTCGAGTAGAAAAAATCAAACCTATGAAAGCTTCAAAAACTTAGGTGAAGGCTCTGAGACTAATGCAGGAAGCCATTAGTTTTTATAAATTATCAAATTCAACTTATTTAGTGATGTAGATGAAGACAAAGAAATTGTACATTTCGAGTGTGAGAAATTGCAGCTTCAGTTGATCACGCGGCTTCACTGACTTGATGGTGAACGTGTTCTCTGAAGATTTCAAAGCAAATACAAAATTCTTTTGTGAAAAATAATTATACTGCTTTATGTTACTCTTAAATCTTTCCATATGTACCAAAAACGTAAAATGGTTACAAATGCAGTTAAACTTAACATACACATCACTGCTTAATAGGCATATAAATTGCAGACTGCACTAGGTAACTTTGCTACATGCATATCGTAAGGTTAAAAGCCATACACTCTGAGGAAAAGTTAAAAACTCGGTAAACAAAAGTCCCTGCATTTATAAAATTTGTTTCCACAATTTAGTTTTGCTGTGGGAAAAGAAGTCACCTTATTATTAGATTTAACAAAATGTTACAATCTGGGAAAAAAGGTGCTTCGGATGGAATGGTGAAACAGAAACAGTCGGTTGACTGAATTTTTTTATGTTGCAACAGCACACTTTTCCCCCTGAAAATTTTCAGGAATTACAAGAAGAATTTAGTACCTGTCCATTCTTCTGAACAGCCATTACTTCAAACTGATGGACCTTTCTGTCTGCTAGCACAACCACCCTACCTTTCCATCACCACCATAGGAAACAATGAACAATCAATTACAAGTAAGGAGCCTACATTTTGTGGCTCTGCAGAAATTTTTCTGGACTGTCCTGAATTTTGGAGAAACTTTTGTACAATTATCTTATGCCTTACAATTATCTACGAATCTCATATATATGCTATTTTCCCACATGTTTAAGTTTTGAGGATCCCCCCCAACACCACAAAAAAGAAAACTACAACACTATTGAAAAAATAATGTTAATTTTCGAGAATTCTCTGTGGGTCGTTTGTTTTCTTTCAGTCGTTTTTCTTTTGTTATTGATTAGCATGTCAGAACTTGCTGCCCAAGCCTAAATTTACTAATTAATTTGTAAAGAACATCCAATTTAAAAAATGCTTCCATATATTAAAAATGCTTTAAATGGATCTTTTTTTCCCACCACATTTTCTGTGAGTTTATACCTAAAGTTTTATCGTCCATCTTAACAAATTTCTTTCATCAATCCCACAAAATGGCGAATGTCAAGGTTATTGTCAGCATGTTACGTTAATAATTGGACATTCAAAGTAATAAGAAAAATTGTAGCAAAATTTTTAATCTATATCGTTACATTCCGTCACGAATTCAGCAATCTTGTTACCATTTGGCTTCATTTACATTTCATAATCGTTTAGAATATGATGAGCTGGCAAATGCACATAACTGCACTTGCACTTCGTGAAGAAACCTGCTTATCAAATGCCAAATGTTACACTACAATAGGAGAAAAATACC